>JARHVA010001222.1:2372500-2430000 GCA_037957365.1 Torreya grandis | reverse complement strand
GCTTATTTGCATCTATTTGTGTATTATAACATTGCTCAAAGATATATTAAACATCAATGGGTATGGCCTTGTATTTATAGTCTCAAGAATTAACTCTCACCCAAGGTGAGTTAAGGTTGAGTTGAGACTAACTCTAGTTTAGTTAAAAGATGTCATGCAATTATAATTTTCAATTACTAATCATAGTTCTCAAATTATATATTTTGGAATGTTTTGAGATATTTTGAGGACAACTCATAAAGGTAATGATTAAAGGCTTGATATTTTTATGTTTGGTATTTTCATTTTTAGATATTCATTAATTATAAATGGATAATTCAACTAAAGATTTAATATTGTTTAATAAATTGATTGATTTTAATTAGTATTTTTTCTCTTTTAAGATTTGATTAAGTTCCCCACTCAATGGGTCCATAGGCCAAATTGACATTTGTTATGTCATAAGGTGATTAAGAGCGAATTCATGAGAGGTTATTGTTGCATACGAGATAGTATCCCAAATAGGGATGCCTCAACATGATTTTGAGCATTGATGAATGATTCATAGCCCAAATTAGAATGTTTGATGATTTTGAGTCTTAATTTTCAATGGTTGGTAAGAATCAGACTAAATTATGATCAAAATCTAGTTGTGGCTAGAATTAGGTTTCTACACTTATGCCTTTTTTTACATCAACAACACCACTAGTTCATAATTCTACAATTACAAGATGACCTATTTAGTTATAGTTAGAGGTAAATCCCTCCATTAAATTAGTACATATAGTTAAATATATTGATATGAACCCATTTATATGGATTCAGCTAGGTAGTTGAAAAACCATAATAGATTCTATAGATATTACTTGATAGAGGATTGATGGCATTACCCACAGTTTGTCACAGATCAGTCAAAAGATTATCACAATAGGATGGGTAACCCTTTTGTCAATTTTATAGGCTTACAAGACATGATATAGATGCATGCTCATCATTACAACATAAGTTGAATAATTTCAAGGCTTAGGGAATTATTCATATTATATAGCCTCCACCTACATAAGTATAGGCACCATGATAGAATCATTATAGACACAAATACTCACAAAATGATCCATTGACTATCCATATTTTTTTTTCATATAGATACATCCCCCATGTTTCTATAGATGAGGATTTTGATTAAAATACTTCTATTTTGGAATTTTTATAGCACATAGGCTATCAATAAAATGGGATGTAACATGCCATACATTGTTAGGATTCCATAGGACATATCAGACTATTAGTTACATGAGGCATAAAGGTGGGAAACACATTATTATTTATCATGATTAGGGGCTCTTAAATATAAGTTACACTTGGTATTACATGGTTACAGGTGATGAATGCCATAGTTGATTGATCCAATAGATGTCTAGCATTTAGTTAGGAGGGCCACATAGTCTGCATTCTACATGATGACATAGATGAGAACCATAGGTTTCATATAGATCTTGTATGGTATAATGTGGTTTACCCTAGGATTTCACATGAGACATATTACATAGTAGAGTAAGATACACATAATCTAGACTAATTCCAAGGATAAGGCTTCACTGATACATAAAGCATGGTATGACAATTGCAATGATGAGGACTTATTTGATTCAAATAGATCTAGTATCTGACATTAGATGACCTCCCACCTGATCCACCATGTTATTATCAACATCCCATGAATTATCTTGGGTCTATAGAGACATTACAATTTAGTTGTATAATATCTCATTTATTTCCACCATTTACTTGTCCTTACTCTCCTTATTTCTCACTCCTTGTATATAGTTTCCTTGCATGTTGCTTGTACATAGTTTATATCCATAAAATACAAATATAATATAATATGTAAAAACACAAAAACATTCAAATATTTACTCAAAAAATACAAAATAAAGATTGTATGCATTACCATCTTTACCTTTCTTATATTTGCCAGACACTACATATGTTAGTTACCTTAGTATAGTCATTTTTATCATACATACATGCTTCACTTGTCCTTGTCAAGTGTTTGCATATTTTACAACCCTCAGGTCCACTACAATGATCCATATTTGCTATTATCTACCCACTAGGGGCATACACATAGATACATAGATTCTTCATTTGATACATTAATTTTGGGGCACACTATACAAAGTTTTGATTACCAAGTTATATATTTATAAACTCTACATCATAGATTTAGCATCATTATATCTTGATATTGATCATCTTACACCTGATTAGTATTTTTGATAACTATTAATACTTTAGACTCAACTTATGTACATCTTGGATCTTATATAGATTTGCACCAAATGTTCATGCATACTTTTATTTCTATCTTTCCTAGTTTATACTTGATTATGTCTCTATGCTTCTTCTATTTGAGGGAATTTGAATATGTCATTGTCTATGGCTTTACACCACTTCTTTTCATTATATGTATGCTTCATACATGTACCCATGTCCTTATGTGTGCCTTCTTGATTATGTATGTAGACTTTTGAACATTTCCTTCCATGTAGATCTAATGAACTTGGTTTTTATTTACTTATGTGGATATTTGAACATGTCTATGTATGCACATGATACTTTGTGTGCCTCATGTATGTTATATGTGTGATTTCTTGTATGCATCATGGCCATGACACTTATCTCTTCTTATTACATACTCTAGTTTTAGATGCCATGAGACACCTCATGTATCTCCCCTTCTTATATGGGTGCCATGATGGACATATGCCCCATCACCCTAGTTATCTACTCAATTATTACTCATATTTTTTATTCATATAGATTGTCACATCTATCTTGGTCACCTTGTAAATGCTAGACCTAACATACATCACATATTACAAACTTATGCTTAGATTATCTTACATTTTGATGTTATGTATCCACATTATATAAAATTATTATGCAGATATCATATATGCTCTAGCTAACACACATTTTTTAGAGCTTTTTATTTTAAGTATGGTTCTTACACATGTTCAAAAACTCCCCTAAAAAGAGGTGGAATTCATATGGGTTTACCATAGAGATTAGGCTATCCAGATGCACTCAGAGTATAGTTTTAAACACATAGGCTTAGAACACAAAAATTAAATCTAGGAAAACATAGTGGGAAGTAGTGACATAGATATTAGTTATAGTTTCATAGAAATCAAAATAGCCAGACATTAGCATCCAAATTTGGACACTAGCACCACATGGTACTAATATAAAAGATATGGTGCTATTTTTTAGTGGCCTTAGATTCAAAAAATTCTAGAATGGATAGATAATTACATTAGGTACAGTCTAGGTTTGCATAGATTTAGTTATAGATTACCAATTTTATCTTAGTTTAGCTCAGATGCATACCAATTTTCTCAAATTGGGGGCATTATGAATGACATGATCATTCTCATTTCATTTTAGATATTTAGATATAGATTATTATAACTTAGTCTAAAATCCATATATTTAGATATCATATTTAGATGCATGTGCACAACACATTATTTTTTCATGCTCACTTATATAGTATTTGATCAGATGGAATGACAAACTCCACATCATTCTCTATGTTGTATATATTAGACAAAATGTTCCAGGTTACACCAAATTCATGTATTACTTTATTTATAGTGGTGTGTATTACTAAGTGTCCCAAAGCCACCTAATATACCCTAATGGTCATATATCTGACATCTCCATTTATACATTTCTAGTTAGATCGCACAATTTTGGTTTTAGATGCATCTATTGTGCATAGGTAGGCAATGATGGAGTCATAGTATACTTGAGTCATTAGTCCACCTAAATGAGAGTTTTGGACACACCATCAATAAAATCCAAGCTATTCAAAGGTCATGATCCACCAAGGAGTGGAAAATGATGGATTCATAGTCTACTTGAGTTCTTGAGCCACCTACATGAAAGGGTTGGGTACGCCATCAATCCAATCTAAGTTATTCACAAGTCATGATCCACCAAGTAGCAATGGAAAATGATGGAGTCAAAAATAAATTGAGTTATTAAGCCACACATACATGGGAATTAATAAATCCATCATCTCAATCCAAGTTATTCACTGATTGATCACTATATACATGTGCAAACATAACTTTTCACTAGGTTTATGCATTAGTTTGCCTACCCAGTGAAGTGTCTTTTTTCCTTTCCTCTCTCTAATATATTTACTTATTTTTATCTTTTTAATCAATTTTGTCTTTAAATTTTATATCTCCTAAGGATTGATCTATGCATGTTTTATTTTCAAGACACACATTGGAGCATGCTTCACATACTCAAATCCATGTTTGTGGGCTTTGCCTCTTAGGTCAGTATAGGTATGCTTATTTTTACTTTATCTTAGTCATTTTACTTTTTTTTATTTATAGAATAAAGGGGGGAAAATTTAATCACCTAAAAATTACACTTGAGTTCTAATAGTGTTACTTGAGACCACATATCCCTAGTTAGACCTAGACCCATCTTATGGCCTATTTTCACACTTATCCAACCTTCATGCAGGACACATGCACCCCTAGACATCCCTAAAGTAGTCCCAAACCCTCATATTGACATCCTAGCCCCTAATTCCTTAAGGTCTACCACATAGACACTAGTACCATAATAGGGATAGTAGCACCACATGGTGTTAGTGTCTCAAATTTTGTGTTATTATATTTTCCCTCCTTTTTCCATCAATGGATATATTTTTAAATCAAAGACTACTAAGAGTCAGTCTAAACCTTTTTTAATACTTACATAAGCACCAGAATAGTATATATACATGAATTTTATCCATCTAACCACTAGATGGCTATCATATGCAAATTACACATACATACTTAGAACAAGTTATGCACAAACAAGGTCATTAATCCCTATTATGCCCTGCTTCTATATACAACCATATACAACATTCCTAAGCTTAGATTACTCAGTTTTCTAATCTCAAGCACATTATAAGAACTTAATTCAACATTAATACTAGCTTCAATTGCACTTTCACTAGAACTTAGGTGGGGAAAACTACATTGAGCTTGATCCCTCTTCAGAGTATTGGTATGTAGGCAACTCTCATCATAATGGGGTGTTGAGGATGTCCAAGCTACCCCACCAAAAACACACTTTACTACTCATATCAATTGGATACCCTAGAAATATGGAGGATTAATATTTCTACATAAAACTAGTCAAATTAGGTCATATATAGAGATCTAGAACTCATGTGCATAGGAATAGGCTTGACAGACCTAGACACAATTGCACTCAGAAGCTTGAAATAGTTATACATAGAGGACACTACCACCATTACATAAACACTAGTGCCATATGGTGCTACTATAAAATTAAGGTGATACTATCTAAGAAGGTTTTTGACACCTAGATCATATTTTTGACACTCAAACCAGCCTCTATCTTAGTTTGTAGGCTTTAGATCTCTTATTTTGATCATTTTGTAGATAAGTTCTTATTTACAGTATTTATTATTATTTTAAAAAAATTCAGATTAAGTCAATTCTATTATAGATCAATGGTTGTATTCATTACATATTTATACCCTTATTTACTATACTCATCCCCCTTAACAACATAGGATTTACATACCCTAAGTCCTAAACCGTTAAAACAATTCTATTGTTTGCTAGATTCTATAGATAGTTTTTATCTTTTTCCTAGTTTATCATTTTGTGGATTTATCCCACATTGGTTAGTTTATCTTGCTTATTATTTTTCCTTGATTATTTATGCATGGCCTCTCCTTCATAATAAGCAAGTCATTTTCTATATATTATATTATATTGCCTTCATTTTTGCATATCATCTTTGGATCTTTTCCAACTATTCTTGTGATGTTTTTGTTGTTAATTCTTTAGATCTTTGGCTTGGAATGATTTTTTTGACACTCATTTTAAATTTCACAAAGCTTCTATAAAAATTCTCTGATTCATTAGTAAATATACCTTACAAATGAGCAAAAATGATCAGATAGCCTAAATGGGATTCTTCCTTGGTGGTTTCTTGATGTTAAATTTACCTTCTTTTAGGGTTCTCTGCATGCCTTTTGTAACCTCTTTTAAATTTTCTTTGGTTCTATTGGTTTGTCTTGTAAGTCTATCATGGTTCTTAGTCTCTTGAACAACATCAAGTTTCTTCACTCCATTTCTTGTTAGCTTAGAATTGAAAGGTGATGTTGAAGGTACATTCATGACTCTTGTTATGGTGAAAGATTTCCTTTGTTCTTCACTATCTAGTTCTTTAGAGATGGCTCTGACCCTAACTAGTTATTTTACCATATCAACTATGGATTTATATTTCTCCTTATCTCTCTTTGAGTTTATAAGATAGGTAGTTTCCTTATGACCAAACTTATGATGAGTATGGTAAATTGTTATTGTTTTTTCATATATTATTTCTTGGGATCAAGTGTCATACCTTGATTATAAATCAATAGTTATTAGTAGGGGATTTTCTAAGGAGATATATACACATAATTAGGTATCTAAAATCCTTAATCTTGCCCTGGTGATAAGATCTAGAGCAATTAGTTGGCCTATGGCTTTGGCCAAACCAAAATGATTTCTTCCTCTCAAAATTCCATAAAGAGGCCAGGTAGGTTAACCCACATAGGGGTTTTGAAAAAAACATTTGCATTCATATTTATTACTAGTTTCCTCTTTCTTAGGCAAAGATTCAACTTCCCAAAAATCCATGGACCCTCGATTAGAACCTTGGTGCAATCTAATATAATTGATAAAGTGATAGGGGAAAAAATCCTTTGAAATGGCCTTTAAATCCATATTCCCTTTGGGATTCCACTTTTAGTTGACCCATTCCATGAATGAGTTAATATTTGGCATATTTCCTTAAAATTTGCTTACTAGAGATAAATCTAGCTTCTTATTAGCTTTATCAAGTAGAGAATCAGGGATTTTTAGGCATAACTTATTGTTAACAAATGTGGAGTTTAATGTTGAGGTGGAACATTTCTAAAACCATTTTATTTTATTGATTAGTATGTGTGATCATTATCTCATGGCAGGATGATGAGTTCATTGGTTTTGTCCTCTATATTATCCACAGGTGCACATGGGACTTTTGAAATCTATATTATTTTTTGAGGTATAATCAGGATATTCATGGGCACATAGTATTGAGCTGACCCACAATGACTCCATTGTTAAAGGGTATTTCCTAGATATTGAATACTACATAAGAGGACCTCATACTCATGTAGTTCTCCCTTATATGTTGGCTTGTGTGTGAATTATGCAATGTGTATAAATTAATTACAATAGTGACTTAGCCTGTAACTTGGAAAATTAAACCTTATGATTATTCCTTTAGAACTTCACACTCATAGTTGGGTTATTATTATGACTTATATCAGAATAGGTTAGAATATGAAATCTTTTGGTAACTTGAGTGCTTCTTTAATGCTCTTTTAGTCTTATTACTAGGTGTTCCCCAAGTGAAGAATGAAGGAGAGTTGATATTGTATTTATATCAACAATATCTATAGATAAATTACATTAAAACACTTAAGATAACCATTTTAATATGTTTTATTTGTAAATTATATGACTTTAGGGCATGGGATACTTACGTCAAGGTAGGATAGTAACATTGACACTAATGTCTATCTTGGATGTTAGTGTCTAGGGAGTAACAAAACAAATATAGGATCAAAACTTGTATAGGTGTAAGCTAAGTACATTTTTGGCATTATAGATAAGATAATATGTCTATGTAATCAATACAAGGCTGGTAAAACTAAGAGGTAAGCCAAGGGGCACAACATAGAGTAGATGTGAGGCTTACAAAAATGAGGCATTTGTAGAAATAAGAGGAACAACCAAGGTCTAATTTTTCTAAGTGTATAAGACTGACATCATACATAATCATAAAATATCATATACATTTTCCCCCATTTAATATAGTAATGTAATTTTTAGTTTAAATTAAAATAATAAGTACCTTGGTGTGTGCACACACCTTATCTTCACTTGAGATAAATTTGAGTGCTTTGGTGAAATTGAATTTGGGTGTTTTTCTATTAACTAGCCTACAAACAAGAGCATGTTACAATGTAAAATTATTTCATATAATATGGGTTAAAATAATTTGAAATAGATTTAAATTAAAATATTAATGTTTATGAGTACACCTTTATGTCAATGTAACTGCCTTGCTTATTAGTTAGTTATTTTGAAAAAGATGTATCATTATAAAGCTCTAAAACTAAGATTAGGATAAATATAGATAAATATTTAAGGTGCATATATCCAAATATATATATATATAGAGAGAGAGAGAGAGAGAGTAGAAGGCACATGCCCCCAACATTAGAGGAAAAGTGAGTTTTCATCTAGCAGCTAAAATTAGCTCAATTATGCAGCCTAATGATACTTATAGCTTAGCAAGGTTGGCTGATATAATGAAATCCAACATAAAAACTTGTAAATATTGAGTGTTTAATCACCTCAACCATACCAAAAAGGTGAACTAGCTATAGCAATATATTAGTTCTCTAAAATCTGTAAAAGTCTATGGGGTATCATTACATGCAATAGTTTTTAAATCTGAAATTGATTTAGTTTTTTTAATATTAGGCACATATTACATAGCATGTTCACCTTAGATATGTTTCTTGTTAAAAATTTGTATAAAAATGGTATCATGTATAGAATTTTTCCATAATTATGAATCTAAATCATATAATAGTGTTCTTTGGCCAATTCAAATAACTATGTAAGTGTGGAGAACATGATTCTAAATCATAACCCCACTATATATGGATATAACTGATGTGATATAAGTACCAATGTGTATGTAATGTTTCCAAAACATTCCCCCATTATAAATTGGGGATGTTAAATACTGAATATGTGTGGATAACATGATTCCAAAGCATGCCCCCACTAAATCTATGAATTTATATAGGTACTATACTGAATGAATGTGGATAACATGCTTCCAAAGCATGCCCCCAATAAATATATGAATTGATATAACTACCATAATGTGGAGAAAATCCTTCCAAATCATGCCCCCAATTAATCTAAAAACTTTAAAAGTGAGGAAGTCATGTCCATATGATATGCCCCACTAAATCTAATAACTATGCAAAGTGTGGAGAACATGTTCCCCAAGAATTTCCCCCACTTTGAGGTGAGGGAAAAATAGAACCTAGAATTTTCCTCACCTTAAAAGAGTAATACAACTTTAAAATATGTGAATGTAAGCATGTAGCATATATAAGGAATATATATAGGTAAATGTGTCATTGAAGCACATAGAACCAATGTGATCACATGTAAGCCTAAGATTCATAATAAAAATCATGGAATTTTTTAGAAATTAATAGTAAAATATCAATAAGAAAATAATTACAAACACAAGATCACTCAAAATCAATTCAAAAAGCAATGGTCCAAGGAGACTGCAAACAAGGGGCTTGTTCAAATGTTGCTAAATCGAATGGATATAACTTAGTCAAATGTCTATAAAACAAGAAATGACATATTCCAATATCCATACAAAAATTAATGGAATATTAAAATGTCTAAGAATGAAAACATAAGCACATGGGCTGCATACAATGGATTATATTCAAATTTTCAAACAAATAAGACAATAGCAGGGCAAAACACTCAAGGAAGTGTATAAAAGAAAATCATAAGCAACTAGCATAAACATGTCATAGTGGCCCAAGGATAAAATGTGTTAGCATATATTTTCAATTACATAGCATATCAAGTAACATGTGTTAGATATACTCATGGATAATAAGCATGTGTATGTACATATGTAAGCTCATATGTGATAATGTAATGTGATCATCGAATCATGTATCAAGATCATAGAATATGGATGCCCCAAACATCTTGTTAATGTGAGTAGAGGGAAATCCCAACAACCATAAGTGTATCATGTATCTATGTGTTCATGTATATATTTATGTAGGAGTAAATGATATGTTATCCCTAAGCATGAAACTAACACATAGATGCCAAGGATTTAATAGAGCATGTAGGTGCTGAAAATGTTTTTAGATTTTTGAATGTTTTGATTTTATTGGTATTTTTGAAGAGATGAGATCATCCTATGATATCATCCAAAGGATGATCATAGGTATCTCCCCACTTAGAACTTGGTGCAATAAATTGGTGGTACTACCAAGGATCATGTATAGGTGAAATGTTTATCATTGTAGTATTTGTGATGATTGGAATATGTATAATATAACTCTGAGGTCATGAAGTACCAATAAAAATAATAGGGGTTCTTAGAACCCATATTTATTTAATTTGTGGTTTATTTATAATAAATATAGTAGGAATATGTTTAGGTGGTCTATATATTTGAATATGGTGCATATAAGATGAGGATTTCATGGAACCCACTATCTATCTCTAATGTAAGGGTCTCTCAAGTATTGGCTATCTAGTAAAGGGTATTGTATGTTGTTTACCCTTTTATGGTAGATTAACCTTAACATGATTGATAATTAACCACCTCATCATGAATTTCTCTTGTTCAAGAATATTCTCTATGGAACACCAGAAATTGTAATTACTTGATTGGAATGAATGTACTCAATACACCCATGCACTATAGAAGGTATTGCTCAAAGATTATGTATCAAAGATTGTCCCAACAACATGTCAAATACACCTTATAAGGTATAACTAATAAATTACTAACCACATGTGTATAATTAACCTATACACATATTTTAATCTCTCTAAGAACCTTCTAGGAGGTCCCATTGAATGTTCTAATTGATCAAATAAAGGGGTGTAAATCATGATGAGCATAACCCAAATGTGTAAGTAATGTCATGGTGAAAACATTTTATCTTTCACCATTATCAATCATAACACTACATATGGTATGTTTATCAATCTATGATCGAATAAATACATAATGAATATTAGAGTCATCATCTTTAATTTCATTTTCATCAAAGTAAATGATATTTTTTTGAACCATAGGAGGTATATCCCACATGTATGTACAAATCACCTCATCTAGTGGGTGTCCATAATATGATGGAGGAGGTTGTGCATTATATGCCATTTGGACTTTTGGTTCCTTCTTAGAATGTTCTTGCAAAGGATTGTTAAATATTTTTTGTATGGTGATCACTAAGTTTTGAAATTGATTCCTTTAAAGGATCATAAAATGTAATGTGTTGGTCATTGATGAGGTCCTATATCTTATGTTTTAGGGTAAAACATATGTTTTTAGAGTGCCTAGGGCCTTATTAATAGTCATAATAAACATTTTCATCATATCTTTTGGGTAGAGGTCTATTTATATCAACTTTTATAAGAAGAGAGAGATATATATAAGATGTCCCTTTAGCAACCATAGGAGTAATGAAGTAGGAGGCTCAGGTAAATGTGTAAACTATCTCCTTAGTGCGTTAGATCAGAAAATCTAATTAGGATATTGTTCAAATATGTTAACTATGGTGGTTGCTTCTTTTTTAGGGTCAGGAGTTTTTACCTTATAACTTTGTTTAATCTTAAATTTTGTACTAGATGTTGATGCAGCTAGTGTGTTTGCTACATGCTTGAGCTTATTCAATGACATAAGATTAATTTCATGATCTTGTACAACATGAAATAATTCATCAAAAAAATGAAACTTATTTAAAATAATGGATGCATGTAAAGGAGCAAGAAAAATTTAATTGAATATGTCTTACAACTCTTTGCCTACCATATGATTTGTCATTTTGGTTAGGATTACCTTTTATCTGAAGACATATTCATTGATTAGTTCATTAGTTCCATGTTTTATCTTTTCAATTTGAGCATAAGAAACCTTTTTTATAATTTTAATAGAAAAGTGTGCCAAAAATTGATATGTAAGAGGTTTGAATGTTTTCACAGATTGGAGAGGTAAATCATAAAACCACCTCAAAGCATAGTCCTTAAGGCTCCTTGGAAATAATTTGGTCAAAAATTTATCATTAGAATCATAATCAAGGCATTTAACATATAAAATTCAAATATTTTGTTTAGGATCACACTTACCATCATAAAATTTGAACTTAGGTGTAATAAATCCAGTTAGTGATTGGTGCAAAGAGATTTCAAGTGCAATAGGTTTATGCAACACATCTTATGAATATATAGCATGTGAAGACTTTGAAGCCTTTTGTTTAATGTTTGTAACCTTTTCCTCTAAGGTCTTTTTGACTTGAAAGAGTGTTTGAATTGTAGACTCATTAGGATTTAGATTAACTAACTGAGTAGTCACCAAAGGGGATGGAAACATGTTTTGAGTAGTAATAGGCACTGAAACTAGTATTTGTGTTGAAACAATAGGTAAGTTCGTAATAGATGTATCAATAGTAATTTAAGTAACAAAGGTTAAAACACATCATCTATGCTCCCATTAGATGTTTTGAGTTGTAATGTGTTAAAGGGGAGGGATTTATCCACTAAAGTTTTTTAATTTTTAGCTTCAAGTATAGTTTTTAATATTATATCAAGATCTTCTAGGTTTTGTCAAACATGCTCACAAAACAATGCAATTGCATTCACTTATTTATTGTATACTTATTTTTATTTGCTTTCCAAATTTTAATTATCAAAATCTTTTTCTAGGATAACCTTATCATCATTTTTTCATTGTCAACATGGGTATCATCATGATCTAAGGTATGAGATTCCTCATTGGTTTGAGACATCTTGGATGGGTTGAGGGTAAGCTCAATATGTTGAACACACACACACCAAAATCTATGGATATTCCTAAGTTAAATGTAAAATATTACTAATGTAAAATTAAAAACTATAGTAATATGAAATCCTAGCTGGTTTAAAACCATAAGAATTATAAAAAATTGCATTCACATGAATTAGGGTTACCAAGTGTTTAACTCTAATTTGGATGTGTATCTTACTTGGGTAGATAGGGTTAAGGATATATAAATGATATGGTACAAGGGTTAATATCAAATATACAATAGGAAAATCAGTGTGCTAAACTTAGATGTACCATATGCTACATTTATTAAATTAAGATAGACTATAAATGGAAAGAACAACTATGTTAGATATATAAATGACAAAGAAGAAAGTACTTAACTAGTTTTGATGCTAATGTAGATCTAGATCTAGAACATATAGAAATAAAATAGAAATATAGTTTTAGAATAGTTGTTAGATTCTAGATTTGGGGCTTCTAGCTCTTTAGATAGTTGGTAGTGAACCCTAAGCATAAGCTACTAGAGTCTATAATAGGTTTATGGAGAAAAATGGTAAACAATGCCATTAATATATGTCATAGTGTGTGGAAAAGACCTCACTGATGTGTACAAATCTCAAAATAAGCATTGTTTCCCCTTTTGTGCAAACTTATCTCTCTTTCAGGTTCATAGTTGTAGACCTAGTCACTTAAGAGACATTTTCATCATGTGTGAACATCAAGGATCATATGTATAGGATCCCTAGCTTCTTGGGAGAGCTTAATAATTTTATCTAATTAAGATTTGTAACATTGGTTCAGTCATCAAGGGCCTTATCTCTATGAATAATACTTAAGAGTGAAAGACACTCACAGGCTATTGAAAAACCCTTCTAAGAACCTAATCAGAGATATAGTGTCTCCAAACACTCAAAATGGATTGGACGACCATTGAAATGATTTTAAAAACTTTCATACATCTCTTGATCACCTTCTAAAATCATTGGTTAGCATGTGTAGAGTATAAGGTATACAGAAAAAAGCCAAGAATGATTATTGTAGGCTAATTAGAAGTACGAAAGTTATGTCAAACCCTCAAATTGGAATTGGAGAATGATCAAGAGGTCCCTAAATTGAATCAAGTGTTTACTTGTATTTTCACAAGTGTGATCATTAATAGGAAGCAAATCTTATTTTTTATGCCTATAGACCTAATTGAGGGCTAATTGAGAAGAGAAATAGGCAGAGTAAATACACTTTCACTTAGTGTATGGTCATGAAACTTTGTATAGAGTAGGAAGATAATAGTGAGTACTCAAATATATGCTTATTTTTATAGGAGAATATGTATAATGTTTTATACAAGGATATTTTTATGTTTTGAGGGCTACAAGGAATTGAAGGAAAGTATGGGATTTAGGTGTGAAATGAATTCTTAGAGAGTGCTTGAGGTATTCAAAATAATTGATAAAAGTTTTTAAAGGTAGATAAAGGTCTTCATGGAGAGAGGTTGCATTCATAAGGATAGAAATAAGATTTGAGGATTTTAAGCAAGAGAGGCACAATGAGATTAGTGAGCTTCAAGACACCTAAGAAGATATGATCACTATTTAAATCTTGGTATAATAAAGATTATAAGTAGATGTAAAGTGTCAATAATAAGATAAATGGTAAGTTTAAGGTCATTTAATGACCAAGGAGTTCCACTTGTTATCTTTTAAGCCACAAGGAGGGCAGTTTAAAGAAGAAGACAAATGTGTCAATAAAATAAAGAAACCCCTATGCCATTTGGAAAGTAAGCATCATCAAGAATGCAACACATATCCTTGAAGACTTTATGAGATTATTACATAGCTTTTTTATTGATTTTAACTCTTGGTAAGAGTGCTTGAGATTTCTCATTATTCTCTTTTATGCTACTTCTCTCTCTCCTTATCTCATTCTCTATAAATACAACCTTGTTTGGATTTGTAAGGATCCTCCACTTGATTATGGTGAATCCATACTCATTTATATGCCTTAGATCAATAAATGATACTATTTTTACCTTCTTTTATGACTATACTTAGTGTGTGTGTATGGATAGTTGATCTTGTCAAGTGATTTACTTAGTGTTCCTTGGCATGTTGTCTTACTCTAACACCTATATATAGCTTTAAATCTTATTTTTTAGGTTAATTGAAGTGTGAAAGTGAATTTCAAAGGTTGAGTGAGTTTGTCTATTCACTAGTGTCAATCTAGACCTCTTGATTAGTCTTCCTAGCCTAAGAATGTATCACAACCTCCACATTGAAATGCTAATGTGAGATATTTAGATTAGGAGTAGTGTATGTTAAGGTTAGTCTCATGGTCCAGATGTGCATAAGCAGTTGGTTGGTAGTGATCAATTGATTTGGTGTATCATGCCCATTAGTTAATTTTCTTTCATGTTATTCCTTCCCCTTTTCCTTTTTAAGTTGGTAGTAGAGCCTAATTGATACATCAAGGGAATCTAGCTCTATAATCTATAGGTTTATTCTACTTATAGGTCACCCATAACCTATTTTTAATCCTAATACATAGCTCAAGTTGAAAGGGCTTGAAACACCCTCTCAAGGGTGAAAATTTGAGATATAACACATACCAAAAAGGTGAACCAAATATTATAGTAAATTATGTATACATATCATAATTTCAAACTTATATCAATTACTGAGACTTTTTATCTTACAATAACCCATAGACTTTTAATCTCTTTGAGTGCATGCCTTAAGGGGTGCATCGAGAAAGGGGTGGGTACACTATTAGTCCTTCATAATATTTTTGTCCCTTTTGCCACCTACCATCTACACACTTATCTCCTAAAACTAGTTACCCTAAGCTTATTCTTCTGAGTCTTACCCATTCTAATCATTTTTCATGCTTTATCCTCCTTATTCTTTCCTTGATCCCCTTTCACTAGTTGATTGTACTAGGTTGAATGGGTTGACCCTATATATTTTTTAGTCTCTAATTACTATATAAGGTTAATTGGATTAACCCTATACTATTGAGGGGTATTTTTCATTATGAATTTTGTATGCCCTTCAACTAACCTAGCTCAAGACCTAGTGATTTATCTCCTAAAAACATACAAGGTTGACTGAGTTGACCTAGTATAATTGATATATTAAAAAGGATTTAGGGAAAGATCCACATATATATAAAAGTTCATTTCAAAAAAATTGTAATAAGAGAATCAAATAAGAACAAGTGTGAATAAACATCTACTTATTGACCATTCTACTTGAGAAATAAAGCTTACAGTTCCATACTTTCTTTGGAGATACGAATCTTGTCTTGTGGAGAAGTATTTTGGATGCATAGATAGGTTGTGTAGCCTAGATCTGATTTGAATTTGTTATCCTTATATACCACAATAATATCTTGAAAATCATCTTGGCCAAGGGATATATTGAGGCTCAACTGGTTTGTCTTCAAGATAAATATTCCTAACTTTATTTCTCCTTTGTAAGAGTAGATAGATAATTTAATTGTGCTTATCTCCCATGTATTAGGATTATGTATACATTGACATGAGTATATGTATTCTTTGCATGTTTAGTTTAGTTTTTTTATTTCTAACCCCCACTTTATGCCACAAAATTTGGTGACCACTAGATTATATTTACTTTCTTGTTTACTAGAATAGAGTGAACATTAAACCTAGGACTCTTTTAGGGTTATTACACGATTATGTTAGATTGTAGGCTTTGGAACCCTTCTTATCATGGTTTATTATTACAATTTATACCCTAATCAAGTCTATTAGATCCCCATATTGGTCATGCTCCCACTTAACAAATGTATCCCCAGTCAAAAGTGTAGGTATGCTCTATCTTCTCTACGCTATGATTGATTTATAGACATGATGCATTTATTATTGTATACATTCTAGTGAACCCAACATGAACTAACCTTTGTAGGGTTTTTTTTACCTTATTTCATTCTTTCATCATTATTTTTATCATATATTTTCCATATTGGATTAATTCTATCAATCTAATATCTAACTTATATGCACAGGACTTCAGGTACATGCTACTAGATCGACTCAGATGACCTAGTACAGGTTTTTAGCTTTTCAAACTTCTAGTCTAGACTACTAGGTTAACCTAGTCAACCTTTTACTTTTTCAAACATCAAGTTCAGAATACTAGGTTAACCCAATCAACCCTATACATTTTAGGCACTCATTAACAAGTTTTTGTAAAGCTTGATCAACCCAATCAACCCAATTATCAAAATTTGCAAGTATATATCAAGGTTCTTGAATATTAATATTCATTCTCTACATCTATGATCCATCAAGTTTCATTTATATCTCTCTATCTCTTTCTTTAAAGTCTTTCCTTTTATAGTTTGTAGTCTTTAAAACTACCCTTGCATAGTCAATTGGATCGACCATGTCGACCTAGTTCTGTGTTCTATGTGTTGTTTAGACAACTAGGTCAACTCTACCAACCCTATTCATTTTTAGACCTTGATTCTATAATATAGGTTATACTCTGTCAACCTTATTCTATATTTTGGTAATACACTATTGATTATATCAACATTGTACCTTATTTCAAAGTTGGAATTAACCTTATATGCTAGTAATTAGCTCACACTTCCATTTCTTGTTACTTACATGCTTAGAATAGATCACATAGCTTAATTAGGTGATTTTGAATTAATCATTTATTTTCATTATTTTATATTTTATGTACACATGACCAAATCATAAAATATAAATAAGAATTTTAACAATTATCTAACCAAGGCCAACCTACTTGGATTTCATCATCAAGGGGGAAGCCAACTTGATACTCTGGTCAAGTATAAAGTGTGGTGAAGGGTATATTAAGGATAAGAACCTAACACCTTTATCTCTGTGGTATGTAAAGTGAGGGGTATTCCCCAATACCAAGCCTATATCATTGCCACTATAGTCCCTTTTAGCCCAAACTACCTGAGACCATCCTTCGATTGCCATTCTAGTTCATTACTTATAGCCAACTTCCCATCACATTTAAATTCATATTTTAATAATATAATTAACATTCAAGTTGACCAATTAGTTAGCTCTTTACTTTCTAAGTTGTTTTGTTTCTCTTTGCTCAATTTTACTTTGTATTTCAAAAACTTGTATTAGCCAGTGTTGGTACAAGGTTTTGTGTTATGTGCTTCAATTAGATTGGCCAATGTTAATATAATTGACTATTTATTTCATTTATATAAATTTTTTTATAAATTACTTACCAAATTTATCTTGTTTCATTTTTCAATCTATCATAAATTTCTTAATTTTTCCTATCTACTATACTCGATCGACCCAATCAACCCTTTATCTTTTTCCAGACTCTGTTCACTATACTAAATTGACCAAATCGACCATATACTATTTTTTTCATTTATTATTTCCTTGATTTCTCATCTCTCTTTCTTTCCATTCATCATGGACTTTTTTCTTGATGACAATACTAAGTTGTAGTCAGTAGACATGATGAATCTTACCAACCCTCATAGGGTCTCCCATAGGCAGAGTAGGGATCCTCTCTTAAATGCTAGTAATGTTCATATTTCCACTCACACAATGAACTATAGGACCCCTCCTAATATAGTTCACAACGTGATCCTCTCTTCTCATTAGAATACCAGCTTGAATTAGAATATACCCCTGAAATGCTCCTTTTTATCTCTAAATTTCCTCAACATCAAGGAAAATATCCTTTTACCATTTATAATATTATGATTAGTGGTCAAGTTGAAGAGCCTCATTCTCCTACTCCTACATTCTTAACTATGTTTAGGGGTACCACTTTATTTGATTCTCAACCTCTTCCTTCGATTATGACCCCTTCTCATACTACGAACTCTTCTTCTCTTACTCCTTCCACCTGCATGCCTATTATATCCACTAACATGGATGGTTCTACATTTAGTGGGCATCTCATAAGATACACTATCATTAATCCTTCCACTAGTGCATCATTTACTACCCAAGGTAATCATGCTACTAGTGCTTCTTCTTTCAACCTTTCACTAGTCCATCTTTTGCTACACAAGCAAATTTTTCCACTAGTGCCTTACATTCTCATAGTTCTTCCCAAGATCCTATCAACACCAATAGTGGTACCTAAGCCACTAATACCAACTCTAATTCTTCTAATAAATCTAATCAAACACATCAAATATTGTTATGAACATTCAATAAAATGAATACCTTTCAAGCTCTTATCATAAATCAAATGATGAGAATACAAAACCACATTCTTCATCTTCAATCTCATACTCAACCAATGGCTTGGGGCACACAAACAAAATTTTCCCCCTCCTCCTCTTTGATATTCTCAAGGAAATCTCATTCCTCAACCTCCTTTGGTCAATAAAACCATTAAGCATATCAAAATGAACTTCTTACTACTCAAATTTATAACATTGATATATGAGGTATCGCACCTACAATTTCTTATAATGGATCAAACGATCCTACCCTTCATCTTAAAACATTTGGAAATATTTATAAGGATTGGGTCAAATTGAACACCTTTATCGCTACCAAAGTCTTAGCCATAACTCTCATAGGGGATGCCTTGGATTGGTACAACCAACTTAGAACTCATTATTTTTATATTTTGGAGGATTAAGTGAATGCTTTAGTTTAAGAATTCCAAACTAGTGATCTTCCTAAAAACACTTTGACCCACTTCATAAATTGAAAACAACTTGAAAACAAAACTACCCAAGCCTTTATTAAAAGGTGGAAAACTTTGTCAAACAAATGTGAACGTAATATGGTTGATGACAATATTTTCCATCTATTTACCAATGCCCTTTTTCCTAAACTTTAATATCAGGTATACACTCTCTCTCCATGTACATTGGAGGAGGCTATTGACTAAGCTAAATGACAAGAATTCCTTATGCATAAATTCAAACCACCCCAACATTCTATAGGTCCTCATCTCTTAATAATAAAAATCACAATATTACCAATGATGGTGTTATAGATTCTTATGACACCAATCATAATGTTTAAGTGGTCATTCTTACCCCTTCATTAGAGCCAACTCATCCTTCTCAACAATATACCAATCCTCATTTATCTTCACCAAGTATAATTAATGTTCACAAACCTATATCCTCAATTGAATTTCTTAAGAATCTACCTAGGCCTCTTCAAAGAGATCTTGACCCTACCCATCTTATGAAATCCTAGTATGATCCTAACAAGTTTTGTTGGTTTCATGCTAGTTGGGGTCATTCTCATGAGACCTATAGACAACTTTAAAATTTATCTATGTAATTTATTATTGGTTCTAATTTTGATCATAATTATATCATTCAAAAGTGTCAACAATATTATGAAATTGATTTCAAATATTATAAATCACATGATAAAACTTAATCCTTAACCCAAACCTATGTTTATTTAGCTACCTACAAAGACCCTCTTCCTAATCATCAACCTATTCAATAAAATCAAGACAAATCCACCCCTTCCACTAATAATGTATAAATTCTTGTTGAACCCACTTCCAAAGAGAATGTGGTTAATATGAATAATATGTAAAGGTTGGTTTCTTTTATCGATTCCCAACCTATCTACAATCCTCCTTCATCTAAAACATATCATGTTATCCATGATTCTTATCTAACCCATTTAAATGAGTTGGGGAAAGATGACCTTATTACTTTTAATGATTCAAAAAATGATTCTCCCTTGGATAACACTTCCTATTCTTTTTCTAACACTCTTCCATCATCTTCTAGCAATAATGATACTCAAATTTATACTAACACTTCTTCTATCAATTCTCCAAATCAAATTGAACTAGCTATTTCATCATTATAACATAATATAAAACCTTTTTATAATCCTTATTATTCTTATCAACATAAATTTCAATGCACTTTAGATCCTCCTTCTAAGGACCTCCTTAATCATTATGCACCTATATCTAAAAACCTTATTATGGGTTATGATGAGTGGGATCCTATCATGAAAATCACTAATCTCCCATCCTATATTCCATTCCTTGAGCTTATGAGGACTTATCCATTTCATATAAACCATCTTATGAAACTATTATTTGAGATGAATGTTCCTTATCCTCCCCTAGCAAGATGGGAAGTAGCCTTATCTATATCTAAGGATATTATATTATAATAATGTGAAGAGATGTCTATAAACATTAATGAAACTATATACACTTCTCTTTCCTTAAAATTTCCCATAAGTTATATGATTCTCAATGAGATTATGCTTCATTTAGATGATCCTCCCTTATTCATTAGTGTTAAAATAGGTGATATCTAATTTAATCTTGCATTGATTGATGAGGGTTTTAGCACTTGCATTACCTCTCTTGACTTCTTTAAGACCCTTTGATATTCAGAATGTAATCTCAATTCTACATGTAGCACCTACCAAGGATATGATAAAAGTTAAATGCCTCCTCTAGGTTATGTTTGGCTTCCCATTACTCTCCCATCTATCACCATATTCATGAAGGTGATGATATTTAACTTTCCCCTTTCTTATAAAATCTTGTTTGGTAGGCAATGGACTTACCTTGTGAGATTTATTGCCTCTTCTGCCTACCAATGTGTTAAATTCCCTCATAATGGAGCCATTTATAGGATTCAAGGTGACACTAACCCTTATAATTTCAAATAATTCCAAGACCATGGTGTATTCAAGATTCTTACTCTTGAACCTTTGCCTAGTGTTCCATTCTGTGAGTCATAGCATCTTAAATTTCTTATTAATTAAACCCAAGATTACAATGGACATCCCAAAATCATTGGGAAAATTTCTCCTAACCTTTTATATTTTTATGATGAGCCTAATTATATTAACCTAAACATTAAAACTTCTATTATCTCACCTCATTTCATCTCATAGCTTCCTACTTCCTTATAGACTTGTTCTCATAAGCCTCCTTGCAAAGATATTCATGTAGTCTTGACCAAGACTCATCATTCTATTCACCACACTTACTCATATGATAATTTTATCCCTAATTATGTCATTGATATTCATACCCCAAATTATTATGATGTTTATTCTCTAGATGATCCATTCTTAGGTATTCTTATACATGGCCATGATGCTGAGAGTGTTTGTTATCATTCTTCTTTACTTGAGTCTTTTCATGTATCTTCCTATCTTCCTTCATTTGTAGTTCCTAATTTTAATATTTTTTTCTCTTTATAATAGGGTAGATATGGTGCCAACACCTCTAATTTATGAGGATCCTCATAGGATTATGCTCATGGATCATGATATGACTGGGCCTTACCATTTTGCTAGGTACCATGATCATCATAAATATTTTACTCTTGAGATTAGTGAAACCCTTATTAAACCTTCTATAGATCCTACTCCTCCCTTAGTAGATCCCTTATCAGAGCCCAATATTTATCTACTATAGTTGAGAATATTATTTCTCCCATTATTACTATGTCTACCCTTTCTTCTCATCCTATTGTTCCTTTCGTTAATCCTAGTTCCATTGTTCATCCGTCACCACCTTCCCTTGGTGATGGTTTGCTTCCCTTGACTAAGATGGATTTGTTTCCCACCAAATGGGCCAATGATTCCTCTCCAGCTTCTCCTACTCCTATTATACCTCCTTCTATGAGCGTTTCTCCTAAGACCACTCACAAGCATATATGTTGCTTCTATGGGATAGATAATCATTCTTCTACCTATTATCATAAGTTACAATAGTATATTGATATTTTGTGTCATTTCTCTCCTTCCTTAGATAAAGCCACACTTATCCCAAAGGTTCTACCCAAATATATACCTAATTATGGTAAGGTTTATTATCTATGGCACCAATTTAACACCCATCACACCAATCATTGATGCATCCTTCAATAACACCTTAAGGATCACTTTGTAGCTATTCATAGGCCTTCTTCTATTCCTCCCACAAGTCATTCTCATAAGAAGGATTCTCTTTCATCTCCCATGGCTACACCTCTAGTGGTTCTATCCCCTCCTATGGTTCCTTCATCACCCTCTATGCCTCCACCCAATTCCTTCACTTATGGACCTTCAATCACCTATGGATCCCTCTCCACCTATGACTCCCTCACCTATGGATCATTCTCTATCGGTGATTCCTGCATATCCCATAGATCCTAATCCCATGCATTCTCTTGAGCATCCTTTGCCTAATTTTCCTCATCATTATTGAGTATTATTACTTTTTCAATTTAGAAGATCAAAAAATAAGTCTTTTTCTAGTTTTCATTGAAGATTGATAAGACATTAGCAGTAATTCATATATATATTCATAGAGATTTATCTAATGTCTTATATAATGTGTGTAGGAATATTTATCAAAACTTATGATCATATGCATGGTGCCTTTACATTTACACTTGGATTGGAAGTGTGCTTCAATATCATAGTTTATCTATCTATTATATCATTTGACACTGTGTCAAATTCACATTTTTCTTATATGGTGATTCTTTACTTTTTGTACTATATCTTGCTTATATTATCATTTATATTAGTATATGATTGTCTTTATTTATCATTGATTTCTATTTATTTCTTGATTTTTTCTCAAAACTCTCTTCTTGTGTCTTCATGATTATTTATTTTCTTATCTCTATTTTTTAGAGATAATTATGATTGTGACTTGGTTATACAAACCCTATTCCCTTTGGTTCTTGTCTCCTTTTACCATGTGATCAATTATCAAATAATTCATCTCATTATACTTTCTTTATACTAATCAATTTTGGATCTAATTTTTCCTTTCTTCCCTTTTCACAAATTAATCATATACATGGTTGAGACTTGAGATCACATGCTAGTTCATTGTTAATCCTAAGTATCTTAGTTAGTCTTTATCTTTGGTTACTTAGCTTCTCTTAGCCTTAGCCTAAATCACATTCATGTATATAACTAAATCTTTCATGATTGGTCATTCCAAATCCATATGAAGGAGGAATCTTAAAAATCCATAAAAATTTAAAAACCAAATCATTTTACAAAAGGCAATGATATAAAAAGAAAAATTATTATTAAAAGTCCTATCACACTTAAAGACATGATTCAAAGAACATCTTTTTCTTCTAGTTAAATCTCAAACTCCATAGTTGGCCTTATGATAGATTAAAGGTTATTTGGGGTGAGATAGGCTAATAAATTAGAAAAGGAGAATAAATAATAAAAATTAGTGTTACATACTTTCTCATGCAAGTACCCAATCTTTATAGTAGACAAACAGCTCTGTAAGGGGTCCTGAGGAACAGGGAACATGTCATGAGAAAGTAGGTCTATTTTACCACTTTACCTTCATGAGTTGACCTTATTATCATGCTTATATGTCTATAAAGTTTTGTGTCTATATTGAATAGGTTTCCTTTGCACATTGATGGTCACTAGTCAAGTAGTGTCTTCTCATGCCCTTAGTCTGCCTCTTGTCTCCTAAGCTCTTCTCATAATATGCCTAAGTCTTGATTTTTTACACTCCCTTTTTCATTCCCTATATCCCTTATATTTCCTCCTAAGAATTTTTTTTTTCTATTAATCACTTCCCTTGGGATTTCATTTTTGAGTTGTATTGTAAGACCATGGATAAGACCTGGGATTCCTCATAAATTACTACCTTTTTCCTTCCTATTACCCACATCTTTTATTACCTGATTGTCCTAATTTTTCCACCCTAGTGGTGTTCTCTTTTTTATTTGAATTATAAGCCCATGAATAGGACCCATCACTCCTCACAAAAAATTTTAATAATATAAGTCATAAAAAAAATTACATGTGTCAAATATGAGATAAGATGTGATTGATTATGAAGTTACATATAATTGACATGCTTCCCAGCTTAATTTAGTGTGTTTTAAGATTACTTCATTTCTCATTTTCTTTTATCTTCTTATTTTCCAAGTGCATGTAAGAATACAACCATTTCTTTAATTTTTCATACTTCTTAGCTTGAATTAATGTAAAAAATATAAGACTAATTTTTGCCAATTTTGTTTTTATCTTATACTTCCCAATGTGATTTAGTATAATTGATTGACTCAATTAATTTTTTTAATACCATATGTTCCCTTTTACATACTTTCCATATTATTACATTTTTTCATACTTCCCAATGTGATTTAGTATGATTTTACTTGTTTTAATTTGGTGCAAAAATATTTCACTTTGGTTTAAGAACAAATTCCTTTTTACCATCTCATTTTACCATCCTTTATTTCTTTATAATTAGTCATTTTCTTGTTATTACACATTACCCAACTTGAAATAGTGTGTAGTACATTATTTTTGATTTATTATATTTTACCAAGTATTTTTGCCTATTTCTATTTAATCATGCATGTTTTTTACATAATGCTAGAAAAGAAACCATATCTCATATATTTCCTATAGCATTTACAACAAAAGCTACATGCATGTGCTAGAAATAAATTTATCCAAAACATGCACAACCACAACCATAATAAACAATAACATACACAATCAACATCAATTTACCAAAATGATACATCATATATATACATCCCATGAGTTTTGATACAACAAGTAAAACCACATATATAATGCTTCAGCTATATGGCTAGGCTCCATCTTATCTCTCTCATGGCCTAGCCATGCTTCCTATCAAGGCCTTGGTCCAAATCCTCAAAAAAATACACTATAAAGAGGCCATATAAGATCTCAATCCCTCTACCTATCCTTATAGGTACACTACCTACACATATGCCTATGCCAACTAGGTTTGGGTTGCTATATGTGCTTATGTCATCTACATAATTGTAGCTAGATGTGTAACTCTTTCCTATGCCATGGCCTATCATTCCTATATCTCACTTGTACCCATATCTTCTAGTGGTTACATCCTCTCTCTCTATGATTTTATATGCCTTCTCTCATCCCTTGCTAATCTAAACCATCTCGCTTGAGCTAGCATAGATGATACACTAGGGTCCTTTAATGTAGTAAGGTCATATAGTTATAGAGTCTCATCCAAGATGTCATGGATTATTCCCCTCACAAGGGACCCCATATCTCCTCCTCATCCTTAGCTACACCTACTAAATCACACCTAGATAGATATTAGATCACTATTATATCTCAGAATATCTATCTCTATTTCAAAATAAAAAACTTAAGCAATTTTTTAATCATTTTTATTACCTATTTATGTATTAGCCATCATGGTCTCACCATCCGTGTGATTTCATATCATAGTATCTCCATTTATGTAGCCTCTTATCACATCCTTTATAGGTCACCTCCTCAACTCAAGTATGACTATCATGCCTTGCATCTACCTCAGCCTTCACCTGAGTGGCCTCTTTATCATCTAGATATTTTATAACTCACATGCTAGGTCATCAAGGATGGTGATAGTATCCACTCTCTTCTACTCCTACCTCCATTGATGCCATGTCCTCAATGATTGTATCTCATCTCACTATAGATCTAGTGGTGGTATCTTTGGTGTTACTACCTTTGTACCCCTCTCTTCATGATCTATTCTCTATCATGTTTGCCCGGTCCATGGTCACTCACAATGTGGTCTAAGTGTCAACCTCATCATTAGTGGCCCTAATACCCTCCTCCCCCATTTCTCTCTCACATATCGATCCCACTACTTGAGTATCAATATTGGTGTTACTAGATGAGGTAAGCCCATATATCCTAGTACTTGTGCTATAAGATGTGGATCTCTCCACCAAGTATAGTGTTTGATCTCTTATATCCTTTTTATATATATTGTAACTATGTATCAGCTTGGTCATGTAGTTATTATGTGTCCATATGACTGCCACATTATATCTATGTGTCTCACTATCTATAACATTGACACTTGGGGCATGGTATGTGCTCCCTAGACCTCTCTCTATCTCTACACTCAAGGTGACCTATCATCGATCATATGGGGTAACCTAGCTTATTGATACATGGGAAACCTCTTATATATCCAAGCCATAAATAATATGATTAGTCTTATTGAATTCTACCCTCTAACTATCACCTCATACAGATCATGTACAAGCTAGACCCAGATGATAGAGCTAGGATCATATAGTATGCCCTCCTCTAGGATCATCTCACTCAAAGATACCATGAACAGTGGTACCTTGACATCTAACTTATGACATATCACTCTTTGTGTCATAAGTCCTAACATATCCTTCTAGATATCTAGAATCTATGATGCATATACGTCAAACATACTAACTCTCCTATTGGCTAATATCATATATGAGCCTATAACCCACTTGGCTAAGGTTCTCTTCTCCTCTAGGCTATCTGGTATACCCATAGTCATCAATGCTCTTATGACTAGTACCCCTATGATGGAATGCACATCTTCCATATTGATAGCTACCTTTACCATGTCCCCATCCACCTCCTATCTAAAGGTATTAGTCAATCATTACTAGCATTCCAAGAACATGACTAATAAATATGTACTCAAGGGAATCCTACACATGTCAGTTATCCCTCCTAGGCCTATAGCTACTAACCTATCTCTATCTCCTATGGTCAGACACTCTAATAGATCTAGTAGCCAAGACATATCTACCAATCTCTAGAACCTAGTTCATCCCTACAAATAAGAAACAATAAAAGATGTATTAGATCTTTATGTCATGTATAGTCAAAATACATTATTTTTACAATTTTAATAAAAAATCCTAAATTGATTTAATTCACTCATTTTTACCTATTTTTAGCCTACTTGGTCTTTTTGTCCTTGGTCATTTTAGGCCATTCTAGCCTTCTTTCAACCTTTTGCATGCATTTTCATACACTTCTAGTTATTCGGTCAACCTAGTTTAACCAAAATTTCCTTATTTATAACCTAGTTGACGTAAAAATATAATTCAACCCTCTTATTTTCCCTTACTTAGTACTATGTTGTCATTCTAGACTTTTTAGATTAGCTGGTAAAACTTTACTAAGTCAACGCATACCTACTAGGTTAGAAGTGTGGATTTTACACAATTGTAAGCTACCAAGTCGACTGGGTTAACCCAATTGTTTTTTACTACTGACCTCTTGCATTTTCTTAAAAAAATTGCCTTTTGCAATTTTATTCCTGATTCCTTCAAACCCATTTACCTAATTGGTTTTTACTACCTATAGAATCTAATTTAGCTTCATTCTAACATCTAGAAATTCTAAATATTGTTTTTTTATAAAAATACACTTAATTCAAAAAAATACTCAAAAATTGGCTTAAGATTCATAGTTTCATACCTATAGTAGATTCAATGTCCCTCTTGGAGCCCCTCCCCATCTATCCTATCATCTCCTCTCCATCCTAGCTTGTTTGGTCTCCAGAGCTCTTTTTTCTCTCTTTCACAAGTCAAAATAACCAAATGACTTCTCTTTCCCTGTATTTAAAAACACTTTTCAAAATTTAAATTCTTCAATTATTTTCCTGTAGATTCCTTCTTTTTCCTATATCTTTGTTTCTACTCATTCATTTTTTAAATCATAAAATGCATTGGATTCATTATGATATAGAGAATATTTTCTATTATTACATGCCTATATTCTAATGTTTTTGATTTTTAGCTATTTTTTGCACTAACTTCTATAGGTTCACTTAGTGTTCTTCACATTAGATGTCTTCATTTTCTCTTGTAGTCTACTTATTTATCTACAACATTAAGTTAAGTACATGCATATTTTTTTCTTTTTATTTTTCTTATTTTTTTCTTACTACACTTTACTTAACATTAGTGTTGTGTGTTATCATGTTCCATTTCTTGAAGCCCCATCCTATTTTGCACTTACATGACATGTGATGAGATTTGAGTGGAGCATATGTATACACATAATATATTCAAACTTTTATTGATTAATGATACTCTATATCTTATAGAAACCATTGAGTCTCAATCTCTCTTAGTGCATGCCTTAAGGGGTACACTAGGAAAGGGGTGGGTAGACCATTACTGCTTTGTAAGATTGTTGTCCCTTTTGCCACTTTCCATATATACACTCATATCCTAAAACTAGTTACCATAAGCTTATTCTTCATAGTCTTACCCATTCCAATCATTTTTCATTCTTTATACTCCTTGTTCTTACCTTGACCCCCTTTTACCAGTTGACTGTATTAGGTTGACTAGGTTAACCATGTATAGTTTTCAACCTCAAATTACTATATAAGGTTGACTAGGTTGACCTTTTATTGTTTAATGGTATCTTTCATCAGGATTTTCATCATCACTTTGGCTGACCTAGCTTGAAACCTAGTGATTTATCTCCTAAAAACATACAAGGTTAACTATATCAACCCTATATAGTGGACATATTTAGAAGGATTTATGGCAAGATCAACCTATATATACAAGTTCATTTCCAACCATTTTTAAGAAGAGAATAAAATAATAGTAAGTGTGAATGAACATCTACTTATTGACTATTCTACTTGAGGAATAAATCTTAGGGTTCCATACTTTCTTTGGAGATATAGATCTTGTCTTATGGAGAAGTCTTTTGAATGTATAGATAGGTAGTGTAGCCTAGAGCTGATTTGTCTTTATTATCCTTACATATCACAACAATTTCTTGTGAAGCACATTGGCCAAGGGATAGATTGAGGCTCAGTGGATTCATCTTCAAGGTAAGTAATCCTAACTTTATTTCTCCTTTGTAAGAGTAGATAGATAATGTAGTTGTGTTTCTCTCCCATGCATTAGGATTATGTATACATTGACATGAGTATGTGTATTCTATACATGTTTAGTTTAGTTTAGCTTATTTCTAACCCCCACTTTGTTCCACAATATTTGGTGAGATTTAGATTAGATTTACTTTCTTGTTTATTAGAATAGAGTGAACATTAAACCTAAGAT
Source organism: Torreya grandis (assembly GCA_037957365.1). Classification (NCBI taxonomy): domain Eukaryota; kingdom Viridiplantae; phylum Streptophyta; class Pinopsida; order Cupressales; family Taxaceae; genus Torreya; species Torreya grandis. Next base: position 2,400,423 of record JARHVA010001222.1, on the reverse strand, counting down.
TTTTTTAGGGTTGTTGTGTGATTGTGTTAGACTGTAAGCTTTAGATCCCTTCCTATCATGGTTTATTATGACAAGTTATCCCCTAATAGGGTTTATGGATCCCCATATTTGTCATGCTCCCATTTAAAAAATATATCCCCAATCAAAAGTGTAGGTATGATATATCTTCTCCAAGCCATGATTGATTTATAGACATGATGCATTTCTCATTGTATATAGATTGGATAGTTAAAGTTTGTACGAGTCTATGGGGTATCAGTATGTGAAATATTTTTTAAATCTAAAATTGATCTGTATTTTGTAATATTAGACACATATTACATAACATATGAACCTTAGATATGTTTCATGCTAAAACTATGTATAATTGTGGTACCATATACATAATTTTATCACAATTATGAATCTGAATCATATAATTATGTGCTTTAGCCAATTTGTATAACTATGTAAGGGTGGAGAACATGCTTCCAAATAATTCCCCCATTATATATGGATAAATATAAAACTTATATAAGTACAATGTGGATGGCATGTTTCTGAAACATATCCCCACTATAAACTAGAGATGTTAAATATTGAATAGGTGTGGATAATATGCTTCCAAAGCATGCCCCCAATAAATCTATGAATCAATATAAGTACCATATTGAATGAATGTGGAGAACATGATTCTAAAGCATGGCCCCATTGAATCTATAAATTGATATAAGTACCATACTAAATGAATGTGGAAAACATGCTTCTAAAGTGTAGTCATATAAAATATAAAAATTGGTAGCTTGAGTGTGGTTTGTGACACCCAACCCATAGGTCCCTCTTTCTTATTATCATGACCCTCATAGGCATATTTTCACTAATTCCCAGTCATCCATAGCCTTCCATACTTAATATTAGCTCAACTAAAGTACTCTTTCCAAGAAAAATCAATCCCCCTATGTCCCATATTCTCAATACAGTAGCACCACACTTGGACTATAGCATCAATGCCACTCCTATCCACTTTCAATGCTCATGTACAAGTGTAATTTTGACCCCAATGGTCAATTCCTTTTGGTTCCCCATCCTTATTATTGTTGACCTAATGTGAGCACATTTAACCCATGACCAATAGATCTCTATAAAATCCTATTCAAAGATCATTTGGAAAGGGTTGGCAAATATCACTGAGCAAGCAAGAATACAAGCAAGACTACTCAGGCAATTTTCCCTATACCTTGCATATAACTAGCCAATACACTTACAAGCTTATTCAAATCCTTGTACGCATCCCTAGCCACCTTAAACACATCTAGTTTAGAATTTTTCATATTCAAACACTCTATTGCAAAAATTACATCAAGTGGGAGAACTACATATGGATTGATCCCTCTTTATAATATTGGTATGTAGGTAGTACAAGGGTGTGGATACACATTAAATGAATCTTACACATATTAACCCCCCCCCCTTTCTTGAAATTGGTCAAAGTACAATGGAGTATAAGGTTTGAAGATAAAAATTTTCGTACAAGGATATCTATAGACTTCTAACTATCGAAACTTCATAGATAGGGTCCCACACACCTAGCAAACAAAACCTAAAAATCTAAAATCACCAAGACAAAAGTGGTATAGTTAGACTATAATGCCAATGCCACTCCTATCCACTTTTGAAACTCTTATCCAATCATAAAATGAAATTCAAATTCTAGTTTGTGATAGTGTTCAAATCTTGCACAGTAAATTTTAGACCTTGTCTTAACCATATCAGTCAGTTTCCAGCTAAGTCTTCTTTTCTACCTCTTATTACTATTTTTAGAAATATCAAAATTACAATCTAATTTATACAAATAAATAGTTTAATTATTGCATATTTATAATAATTTTATTACTTAGACCCTTTAACTAAATTAAGAATAATACACCAATATTCCCAAATAGGCTAAATCATTTTACTCCTATCCACTTTTGATGCTCCTTTCCAATCATAAAAAAAAAGTTAGATTCTAGTTTATGATAGTGTCCCAGTCTTACATAGTGAATTTTAGATCCTGTCTCAGTTGTATCAGTTAGTTTCTAGCTAAGTCTTCTTTTCTAACTCTTATTACTATTTTAAGAAAGATCAAAATTACAATCTAATTTATACACATTAGTAGCATAATTATTTCATATTTATAATGATTTTACTACTTAGACCCTTCAACTAAATTAGGAATAATACACTAATATTCCCAAATAGGTTAAACCATTTTGCTCCTATCCACTTTCAGTGCTCTTATCCAATCATAAAATGAAATTTAGATTCTAGTTTGCGATAGTGTCCTAGTCCTACATAATGAATTTCAAATCTTTAGTCGTATCAATTAGTTTCTAGCTAAGTCTTTTTTTCTACCTCTTATTACTATTTTTAGAAAGATAAAAATTGTAATATAATTTATACAAATTAGTAGTTTAATTATTGCATATTTATACTGATTTTACTACTGAGACCCTTTATCTAAATTAGGAATAATACACCAATATTCCAAAAATTGTTAAATCATTTAGTGAACCTAACTTACTTTGATTATGCATAAAAACCATAGAAACCCTAGGGTAAATTTCCTACTAATTTTTCTTATTTTTTCTAATTTTTTACCTACATAATAAAATAAAAAATTAGCATTAAATTTTAAAATTTAATATTAATTTTAAAATAATTTTATTTTAAACCCTAGTTGGCCATACTAGGTCCCAGTATTTTTCCACTATTTTTTCTATAATTTTTTGAATTTTTACTTGCATATTTAAATTAAAAATTCACCTTAAATTTTTAAAATTCAATATATAATTTTCATAAATATTTATTTTTCAAACCCCTAGTTACATCTACTAGTCTCTTTACATCACAAATTTTCCAATAAAATTTTGATTTTTTACTTGCATATTTCACTTAGAAATCCATGTTAAATTTCAAAATTTCATAGTACTTTTCCAAATAAATAATGTTTGAAACCTTAGTTGCATACACTAGGTCCTATTATTTTTGAGATATCACCTTGCATTCTAAAATCAAATTTCAAAAGTGGATCTCACTTATTTACAATTTTTTCTTACATTTCTTACAAATAATAAGGAGACTAGCATTGGTCATATCATGTACATGAATGATGAATTTTATCATATGTTAATACAAATCTTTATTATTTGCATTTCATGCTTAATTTTCATAATATGGGATGATGTTAAGAAATTTATTATTAAACATGCTAAGATATCTTTTGCATCACCTCACTTGGAGCCTCTATCTTGCATTGAGTCATGTTGTTTGGTCTATTTTGCTTTTCCCTAGGTCACTACCCATCACCAACCCTTTGTCCTTCCACCACCTCAACCTATTGATTATCTTTGCTCTCCTCCATAGATATTACTAGTCCTATACAAATAGTAGATAATGTGGTTAGAATTGTTACTCGATGTGCCACCATGCCTCCTCCACCTAATCAGGAGCCCTAACACCCTCCCATTCTTTTCTATCCTAGGCCCAACCCACTAGCATAGGTAGATCCACACAAGTCATATGATTTTTTTGATCAGTTGAGAAACACACTAGCTAATATTTCCATGCTAAAACTACTTCATAAAGCCAATGTGTTTAAGGACATTCTTTATCAAGCACTCACTTAGACTTCTATGCCCATTGATTCAGAGCCTTCTTATTTTGAATTAGTGGTCAACATGATAAAAACTATAGAATATGATATTACTTTTGATCATGATGACATGCCATCTCAAATAGTTATTGATCAAAATTTACCACTATTCATACAAGCTCAAGTCAAAACTAGCATAGTTAAGAGAGGTCTAGTTGATAGTGGTTCTGAACTTAATATATGCAACATTACACTCTTACAGACCATGGGTGTGGATATGGAATCCATGAAAAAATAATATAAGAACATTGGAGGGTTTGATGATATACCATGATGGACATTGGGCACCATTGCTTTAGATATCATGGTAGGACCCAAAACCCTCTCTACATAGTTCTAAGTCATGAAAAGTCCTCTTCATTATAATATTTTACTTGGATTACTTTGAATACATGATATGTGGGTAGTTCCTTCTACTCTTAATTTATGTGTTAAGTTTCTCTATGAAGGATACATATACACATGTCCAACAGATAACCAACCATTCAAATATTATCAAACTATAGAGTCATATTCAACTATTTTGTTAGATGGGACACCTCATATCATAGTTTAACCACCACCTCATTATAATTATCTTAATCAAATACATACATATTATATTGGAGAGATTAGCACTTCTCACACTCCTCCACTTATAGTTGTGTCCTCAACTCTAGATATTCAACTAGTCACAATAACTTTATTCATTCCAACTACTCCATTAGTCATGATTCCTACACCTATTATAATTATACATTCATCGATAATAATTCTAGTAGTACCAATTGATTCTATAGATATAGTTACTCCATAATTTATAGACACTCTCACAACACCATTGTCTTATACTACTATAGTTGATGAGACTCTCATATCATAGTTACCCCTTGTGGTAAATTTTGAGTTACCATATGTACATGATGTTGATATAGATTCCCACCCTTCTTCAGATGATGATACAACACCCACACTCATAGATGACTATTTGTGTGGGTTGAGATTTATGCCAATAGGCCTAGGAAAGTATTGAGATGACTCTAGATCTCTCATTACACATCCTACATCACTCTTAGCATCTCACACTACACTTATGGGATATACTCCACATTTGTGGCCATAAACAGATCCCTCAACACATATATTTCACATGGTTACCTCTATGGATATAGAGCCAATCATTTAGATTCAGGTAGGTAGCACACAACATCAACTATAGATTATGTTTTATATGTTACTTGATCATGGATTAATAACATTACCTATAGTATGACATAGATCTATGAGCATATTATCATAGTAAGATGGTTGCCCATTTTATCTTTTTAACAAGTTCATAGGCTATGATACAAAATCATGTAAAACTTCAAATTATATCATCACCATCACTAACTTTCCCACTTCTATCGAAGTAATCTAATACCAAAGCTAAACATCCCAGAGAAGAATCAACATCTCCACCACTAGAGCAACCTTCAATTTGCCTTTGTCAGGATGACACCATACACACATATTCTATAGCATATGATGATACTTATGATGATGATATTGAGGTATTTGATGATGGTAATGATCCTTTCCTCCATTTTCATCCCTAGCAAGCTCCATTCTTGGACCCTTTACCCCCTCTAGCCTAGTTTTTTATGTCATCATGTACATATTGCTTTATTCATATGCTTGTATATAACCTTATTCCAATACTTTTACATAGCTTCTCTTCAAAATTATTTTACATAGCCTTCATGTGATTGATTGTAAATAGTTAAATACAAAAACATTCAAATATTTCAAAATACCAAAAATATTTTGATTATATATGCATCATCCAATCTTTACATTTCTACTATCATGCTAGACTTACGTTTTTTATTCTATGTTATTTTTTTTCACTTTATCTACATTACCATGCTTCACTTGATCTTCTTTGAGTGTGTGCAGTGACATCCAAATCCTTGATTGCTTCACTCTACCCATTGAGGGGGCATCTTATTTCTACATCGATATATATACCCATTGGAGGCATATTATACATGACTAAACCATCTAGGTTATGTCATCCCTACACCACACACTCTAGTTATCATGATGATATACATTACTTACTACAATTACATATATTATTCTATCGACACTAGTACATATCACTTGTGTATTTATTAGCATATACCTAGTCTTGTATTATCATGTCTTATATACTTTCACATTCTTGCTTTGATTAGTTAGATGTGATTATATTTCTAGTTCTTACATGCTTTCCATTCTTGCTTCATGTAGCTAGATGTGATTTCATTTCTTAGTTCCTGATTGTCTCTTATATGTGCATTAAGACATTTTCTAATGTTCTTTACTTCTATTCATGTGTGTGCTTTAGGAAATTTACCAATATCCTTTTCATGTACTCTTATATGTGATTGTGGCTTCCATGCCAACCTTGTTTATTTTAATTATAGGTGTATGTGGCATTTGAACATGCCTTGTATGCTTGCTTTCTAGTATGAGTGACATGTGCCCATGTCCCTTATGTTTTTGGCCCCTTGGCCACCCTTGTATGCTTCTTGATTATTTCCTTATATGTTTGATTTGTTGTTGCTTCTCCATTATTTTATAATACCATGATCCACATCATGCATTATCTTGATTTCTTGGATGCCATGATGGACATCATGTTCTATCCCTCCATGCCAACTAATAACTAACAACTAATAACTAACCAAACTTCCAGTTCTAGTTCAGTACATTATATATGTTGTTACATTGTCATATCTATCTAGGCATACCCCTATTGATCTAACAATCTCTCAATATAAACCATGTTATATCTTGAGATATCTTATCAATTATCATTGTTATATCATGTATCTTTATAGCATAACATAGTTACAAGACTCTTTATTATGAGGATAGTCATTATAGGGTCTTCATTCCTACCCTCAAAAGAGGGGGAAACAAATAAGGGTTTTGTCATAGAGATCAGAGCTCCTAATGGTCAAAAAATCAGTACTTAAAACACCCAAAATAATAACCAAACATCAAAATAGTTATAATAGACCAGGTAGATAGTGAAAATATTAGAATAGTTACTAGATTTGGCCTAAGATAATAGCATTGAGATTGGACTACAACATCAATACCACTATTGTCCAATTGTGGTGCTCCTATCTAAATAATAGAAAAACTAGACTTTCTAGAAGTAGGTAGAAAAGTAGGTTTAACTATAGTTTTACATAGTCAAACCAGTTTAGAATCAATAGTTTTTAGTACACTTTTGCTTAGAGAATTTAGATATAAGGGGAATTATTTGTGTCATGATGGATCTCACTTCCAATTTTAGATATGGTAGTTTGTATAACTTCTAGATCAAAATCCATGTTCTAGACACTAGTGATTGGGGGAAATGTGTGTGGCACATTTATTTTCTTTACTTTCTAAGTTCAACATTACCCAAGTATTCTTAGTAGTTAAATGTCTTATTCCATAGATAGGTAGTTTTCATCATTTTAGAGTGGCTTTCATATAATCCTAGTGCACCAATTGTTGAGTGGCTTTCATACAAGCCTAATCTCCATCTTTTAGAGTGGCCAAGAGTGGCCTAGTTTCTAGCATACATTCAAATATCTATGCCAATATTTTTAGATCATAGTACATTCATGGGCTTCATGATCAATCCCTTATAACACACATCTACACAAATATCAGTTCATAACTTCACTTCACATGGTAACAATGAAGCCAAAGGACTAGCTACCCTTTGTATTCTTGAGCCACCTACTCATAAGGATTAGGTAGACAATCCAAACATTTATTAACACATGAATGATCATATAGCTTCACTTAGTGGGTGACAATAGAGCCAAAGGGATAGCCTTTGTATTCTTAAGCCACTCTCAGGGAATTGAGCACCCAGCTTTGTTCATGATATTAATCTTGGTTTAGCATCATTTAGCACATACTTAACATATCCAGCATCACTCAACATCACAACAAGTTTTGTATTAGTTCACATACTTAGTGAGGTGTATTCATTCATTTTTCTACTTTTTTATCTTACCCAGCTTTGTATGTTCTTATTTTAGATATAATGTATCTAGTAAGAACTAATCTACTCTTTATTTTATCTTGTAGATTCACACTTCACTATGTAATCTCTCTATGCACACCCAAAATCACATAGCTTCATGAGCTTCACCTTGCAAGTAAGTTTAGGTACACTTTCTATTTTTTTATTTATCCTAGTATTTTGCTTTGTTGCATCACTAAAATAAAGGAGGGGTAAATGTAGTCATATAAAATATAAATTTTGGTAATTTGAGTGTGTCTTGTGACACCTAACCCATAGGTCCCTCTCACATGTTCTCATAACCCTCATAGGCATATTTTCATTAATTCCCAATCATTTTAGCCTTCAAGACTTAATCCTAGCTTAGCCAGACTACTCTTTCCAAGATAAATCAATCCCCCTTGGTTCCATCTACTTAGGATAGTAGCACCACACTTAGACTATAACACTAGTGCCACTCTTGTCTAGTTTTAGTGCACCTATCTAAGTGCAATTTTGACCCTAATATTCAATTCCTTCTGATTCCCCATCCTTATCCTTGTTGGCCTAATATGAACACATTCAACCCATGACCAATAGATCCTTATAAAATCCCATTCAAATATAATTTGGAAAGGGTTGGAAAATATCATTAAGCAAGTAAGAATACAAACAAGACTACTCAAGAAATATTCCTTATTCTCTACATATAGCCAACCAATACACTTACATGCTTATTCAAATCCTTACACAAATTCCTAACCACCTTAATCACATCCATTTATAATTTTTCATATTCATACACTCTATTACATAAAGCACATCATGTGGGAGAACTACTTGTGGCTTGATCCCTCTTTAGAGTATTGGTATGTAGGCAACATGCCCACACAAGGGGTGTGGATACATGTCAAATGAATGTTACACACACTAACCCCCCTCTTTATTTAAATTGGTCAAATCATAATGGAATATAAGATTTGAAGAGAAAATTTGTTTTATAGGGATATTTACATACTTCTAGCTTCCAAAACATCATAGATAGGGTCCCACAGACCTAGTGAACAAAACCCAAAAAGTTTAGATCACTAGGACAATAGCAACAAAAGTGGACTATAGTGTCAGTGCCACTCCTATCCACTTTCAATGATCCTATCCCATCATAAAATGAAAGTCAGGTTCTGGTTTATGATAGTGTCCTAGTCTTGCATAGGGAATTTTAGATCCTATCTTAGTCATATCAGTCAATTTCCATCTAAGTCTTATTTTCTACCTCTTATTACTATTTTCAGAAATATTAAAATTATAATCTAATTTATACAAATTAGTAGTTTAATTATTACATATTTACACTAATTTTACTACTCAGACCCTTTAACTAAATTAGGAAAAATACACCAATATTCCCAAATAAGTTAAATCACAAAGCATGTCCCTAATGAATTTAAATATGAGGATTCTATGGAACCCACTATCTATCTCTGATGTAAGGTTCTCTAATGTAATAGCTACCTATTAAAGCGGATTGAATATTTTTTTCCCTTTTGTGGTGGATTAACCTTAAAATGTTTGATAATTAACTATTTGGGTATGAATTTATCTTGTTTAAGAGGATGCTCATATAGAACACTAAGAATTATAATTACTTTATTAGTATGAATAAACTTAATACACCCATGCACTATAGAAGGTACTGTTCAAAAATTATGTATCTAGGGTCATCCCAACAACATGTCAAAGACACATGTATAAGGTATAATTGATAAAGTAGTTTCCACATGTGTGGGACTGACCTATAAAGTTATATCAATCTCACCAAGAACCTTTTGGGAGGTTCCATCGAATGCTCTGACTGATCTAGTAAAAGGGTGTAAATTATGATGAGTATAACCTAAATGCATAGGTAATGTCATAGTGTAAACATTTTTGCTTTCACTATTATCAATCATAACACTATGAATAGGGTGTTCAATTTATGCTCAAATGAATAAATAATGAAGATCAGATATATCATCAAAGGAAATGACAATTTTTTGAACCATAGGAGGTATATGTCATGTGTAAGTACCAATAACCCCATCTAGTGGGTGTCCATAATATGATGGAGGAGGATGTGCATTATAAGCCATTTGGAATTTTGGTTCCTTCTTAGAATGGTATTATAAAGGATTTTTAAATATTTTTTGTTTATGGTGATCACCAGGTTGTGAACCTGATTCCCTTGGAGGATCATTAGATGTAGTCTATTGGTCATTGATGAAGTCCTATATCTTATGTTTCAAGGTAAAACATTTGTTCATATAATGTATAGGGCCTTGGTGATAATCATAATAAGCATTTGTATCATATCCTTTAGGTATAAGTCTATTTATATCAACCTATATAGGAGGGAAATATATAATATGACACTCTAGTAATCATGGGAGTAATAAATCAAGAGGCTCAAGTAAATGTGTAAACTATCCTTGGTGAATTAGATAGGAAAATCCTATTAGGTTGTTCATCTATGTCAATCATGGTGGTTATTTCCTTTTTAGGCGTAGGATGTTTTACCTTATAACTTGGTTTAATTGTGCATTTTTTACTAGATGTAGATGTATCTAGTTTGTTCACTACATACTTGAGCTTATTCAATAACATAAGCTTCATTTCATGGTCCTATATAACATGGCTTCAGTCATCAAAAGATTGAAACTTATTGAAAATAATTGACTCCTATAAAGGAGCAAGCAAACTTTTCTTGAATATGTCTTGTAACTCTTTATCTACCATAGGATGGGTCATTTTGGCTAACATTATCTTGTATCTCAAGACATTAGCTTATTGGTTCATTGGTTCCTTGTTTGATCTTTGAAATTTGAGCATAAGAAACCTTTTTGGTAATGTTAATAGAAAAGTGTGCAAAATACTAATCTTTAAGAGGTTTGAATGTTTCACAAATTAGAAATGTAAATCATAAAACCACCTCAAAGCATGTTACTTAAGGTTTTTTGGAAATAATTTGGTCAAAAAAAATTATCATTGGAAGCGTAATCAAGGAATGCCACATATAAGGTTCAAATATGTTATTTACTATTACCCTTGTCATCATAAAATATGAGCTTATATGCAACAAATCTAGTTGGAAAATGGTACAAAGTGATTTCAAGTGCAAGAGGGTTGTACAACACATCTTTCAAATCTGTAGCATGTGAAGACTTTTTAAGCCTTGTGTTAAATATGTTTAACCCTGTCCTCCAAGGTATTTATGACTTGAAGGAGCATTTAAAATGTAGACCCATTTGGATTTATATTATCCAATTGAGTAGTCACCAAATGGGATGGAAACATGTTTTGAGTAGTAATAGGCATTAAAATCAGTATTTGTGTTGAAATAATAGGTAAGTTCATAATAGATGTATAAATAGTAGTTTTAGAGAACAAATGTTGAAACACATAATCTCTATCCCCATAAAATGTATTGATTTATAATGTGTTCAAGGGGAGGGATGTATCCACTAAAGTTTTTAAATTTTTGGCTTCAGGTATATTTTTTAAGATTTTATTGAGATCTTCAAGTTTTTGTCAAATGTGCTCATGAAACATTGAAATTTCATGTATTTTCTCATTGTCTACTTACTCATTTTCATTTGTTTCTAGATTTTCATTATCAAATCTTATTCTATGATAACCTTATTAGTATATTTTCATTATCAACATGGGTATCATCATGATCTAAGGTATGAGATACCTCATTAGTTTGAGACATCTTAGGTGGGTTGAGGGGAAGATCAATATGCCATTTATTTTTTGATGATGATAGTGACATGGGTGAGGGACCATTAACACTTCCTCCTCCTCTCATAAGTGAGGATTTATCTTTTGATGATGGCATAGACATCATTTCTCCTATTAGTGAGGATTTGTCTTTTGATGATGGTTTGATTTAGGCACTTATTACTCATCATATAATTTGTACTCCTATTCATTTCATTGATAAATAAGACATTATTCTTGAGGATTTCTCACTTTCACCATCACTTTTAGAGATCATGGATGAGACACCATCGCAACTTCCTAAGGATGACTTTTATCATGCCACAATTTTTGTTCCTTCATCACCTACTCCTTTTATTTGTGAGGATATGTGTTTTGATGGTGATTTCCATGAGGAACCTATTATTATTTTAGATTATAATTTTCAGATTGTTGATGTACCTACTATCACATGTGTTTTCCATTTTTATATCTTTCTTATGCACAGATCAAAATTTTCCATGTCATTTGCTTCACCATCACCAAACCTAAGGTTGTATGATAGCTTCAATGTTGTATGATAGTTTGAGTGTTGCATCCAACTCTAGTATCAAATTATAGCTTTAGTGTTACATGATAGCTTAAATTTTTCACATCGACTCTAGTGTCAAACATTAGTGTCACATGATAACTTAAGTATTGCATGTGTACTCTCATGTTGAATGATAGTTTTGGTATTGTACTATATCTTGAGTGTCACATGATAACTTCCATGTCATAGGGTAGTTTTATTATCAATTGATATATTTAGTGTCACACATCAACTCTTATGTGACATGATATCTTTGGCATTGTGTGTTATCCTTGGTGTCATGGGTAGCTTTCATTATCACTCAATAACTTCAGTGTCACATGACATATCTTATGTCATGTAATAGCTTTTGTTTCAAATAACATCTTTCATGTCACTCAACTACATATGTTACGTTTACCTCTTTGGATCCACCTACTTATGTGTTTGGTGTATACACAATATTTTTATTAACTTTACTACTTAATAACACTTCCTTTCTTGTATGAACCTATTAAGCTTCAATCTCTCTAAGTGCATGCCTTAAAGGGTGTACTAGGAAATGGGTGGGCATACCATTGGTACTTCATAAGATTTTTTTGGATTTGTATCATTCCTACCATTTATCCAACTTCCTTACAATGTCTATCAATTTACCTCTTGTGATGCCTCCCTAAAATCCTAGAATCCTTAAATAAGGCTAAGTCTGAAATCTAAAAATCCTTAAATATAGTTAAGTTTGAAATCTAATAAGACCCTCTAAAATATATAATTTTCATTATAGCTCTTAGAGGTCTAAAACCACTCTCAAACATCTTGAAAGTATAAATATATAATATAAATTAAATTATAAGAAACTATATGTCAACTTATACTTAAATGTTTATTTTATATTTATAATGCCTATTTTTAGCCCCTACCTAAGCCAAAACCTTCTTTTACCATCTATAGGACTAATTCGGCCTAGGCCAGCTCTATTATAAGAGATGAGCATATTAAAATACTAATCCAAACTGGGTAAGCCCTATATTTAATTTATTACAAGCATGTTATAGTTATAGGTTGACTTTGGCCAACCTAGACTGGGACTAACTTATTTTTATCAATTAAAGATACATAGTCAATTGGGCCAACCCTATTGAATAAAATTTTAGAAAGGTTTTGGGTTACATTGAGCTATATATACACATCCATTTATACCATTTAATATGAATATAAGAGAAGAAGAAGAAGAATAATATATTATGCCTCTACTTATCCACCCTTCTATTTGAGGAGCATTGTTTAGGGTTCCAATACTTTCTTTAGAGATATAGATCGTGTCTTGTGGAGAACTCTTTAGGATGCATAGAGAAATTGTGTATCTTGAAGTTGAATTATCCTTGTTATCCTTACATACCATAATAAAATCTTGTGAAGAACCTTATCCAAGGGATAGATTAAGGATTGATGGGTTCATCTTCAAAGGTAAGTATTCCTAACATTATTCCTCATTTTTAAGAGTAGATAGATTTGCATTTGTACTTATCTCCCATGCATTAAGATTTCATATACATTTACCTGAGTATATATCTTCCATGCATGTTTAGTTTTTACATATATTACCCCCACTTTGTGCCATAATATTTGGTGAGCACTAGATTAGATTTTAATTTACCTATGATTTACTTTTGTGATTATGAAAACATAGGACCTAGCTAGGGTTATTGCATGGTATTGCTTTACTAAAGGATTTAGAAACCTCTCTAGTGAGTTTATTACAGTAAGAGATCACTTTTTTAGGTCTATCAGATCCATCTTGGTCATCACCCCAAATATCTAATGTATTAATAGTCAAAAGTGTAGGTAGGATTTATCTTCTCTGAGCAAGGATTGATTAATAGATCAGTTACATTTTCCTTTATATACATTCTAGTAAACCCAAGATGAAACTAACCCTTGTATATTTTATTTCATGCTTTCATTTTATCATTATATTATATATTTTATTTTTTATTACTCTCCTAAACCTGTCAGTAGAGTTTTAACAGTTTGTGTATAGGTTTAACACACAATCATGCCAAAACAACTATGTTTTATTTATGCAGGTCTAGTGCGGTGTTATTGTGCTAAGATATCCCTTGGTTAGGTCTAGTAGATCAATCTTGGTCATGACTCTAAATATATAATTTATTAAAAATATAAAGTGTAATTAAGATTTATCTTCTCTGATCTAGGATTGATTAATAGATTAGTTGCATTTACTTTGTATAAACTTGGTTCTTTTTAGAAACATACTCTTGGGATTTGGATCTTGCATATTTCACTCTATGGGATACACTCATAGAGGTCTTGGTAGACTCTTACAAGGTATTGTCTCTCTTATTATCATCGATATATCCATAGGTGATGTGTCTTTAGGACATCTTATTTATAACACTCAAGAGGAAGGTACATTAATGGGAAGAACATTTATTTTTTTGAACTATCTCACCACCTGTGTAGATGTTTCATTACATTCTTTCCATCCACACAAGATATATATTATTGATATTTATGTGGGGTGAAATAATTTGTCCTTATGGGGGATTCTACATGAATTCATTCCTTCATTCATTCATTCCTTATTTTCTCTCTTTTACATCATTTTTTTTGGGGGGGGATGTTTTGTTCGTATAGGTTTTGTTCTTTTCTTCACTTCATGGACATATATTTTAAATGAGTACCTGATCTTGAATTGTTATTGGGACTCATACTATGGGTATGCCACTTTGTTGTATAACTATATTATCCCCTAACTTCAGTTGTTAGATTAGGTTCTTGTAATTACCTAGAAATAACACTTGAGTGATAATAGTGATACTTGAGACCACATATCCCTATATAAGACCTAGACCTATATTAAGGCCTATTTTCACATTTATCCAACCATCATGTGGACCATAGATATCTCTAGACGTCCTTAAAGTAGTCCTAGACCCTCATCTTGACATCTTAGACCCTATTACCTCAGGTTCCACCACTTAGACACTAGCACCATAATAGGGATAGTATCACCACATGGCACTAGTATTCCCATTTTGGCACATTGTACTTTCCCTCCTTTATCTAGCAATGGATGTATTTTCAAATCTATGACCACCTAGGGTCGGTCTAAACCTCTTTTAAGACCCACACAAGAACTATAATATTATATATACATGACTATTATCCCTCTAACTACTAAATATAAATTAAATGAAAATTAAACATATAAATCATAACAAGTTGTGCACAATCAAGGTTATCAATCCCTATTCTACCTGACTTCTACATACAACCATCTACAACATTCCTAAGCTCAGATTACTTAGTTTTCTAGTCCTAAACACATCTTAAGTGCTCAAGTAAACATTCATACTAGCTTCACTTGTACTTGCACCAACATTTATGTGGGGAGAACTACATCAGGCTTGATCGCTCTTCAGAGTATTGGTATGTAGGCAACTCTCATCATAATGGGGTGTTGAGGATATCCATCCTACCTCATTAACAACACACTTTATTTCTTGTATCAACTAGATGCCCTAAAAACATAGAGGATTAGGGTTTGTATATAATATCAATCAAAATAGGTCATATATATATATATATATATAACACAAGCACATAGGAACATGTTTGATAGACCCAGTCACAGGTGCACCCATAAGCTTGGAATAGTTCTGCATAGAGGAAACTACCATAAAAATAGGGACATTACCACCACATGACACTATTTTCAAATTAGGGAGTAACTATTTTGAAAAGGGTTTTGACACCTAGATTCTATTTGTGACACTCAAACCAACCTCTATCTTAGTGTGTAGCCTCTAGATCTCCCCTTTTAGTCATTTTCTAGATAAGTTCTTATTTGCATTATTTATTGTTATTTTTAAATAGGTCAAATTAAGTCAATTCTATTATAAATCAATGGTTTTATTTATTGAATATTTTTAATGTGATTTACTATACTCATCCCACTTAACAACATAAAATTTACATACCCTAAGTCCTAAATTGCTAACACATTTGGTGAAAATGACTTACTTCAAGCACATCATTTCAAAACCCTAGTGCATCATTATGATATCCCTTTTTATTTATATAATATACTCACTTTTTATTTTACAACCTATCATCATGATTATTGTGATAGATGACATTTTTTAATTTTTGGCATAAAGTCTTATGGTTTGTCTGGTATGTTTATTAACTACCATTTTTTTAAAAATACACATGTATGTCTTTCCTCTCATGGATCATGTCAGAGCTCACCCTATTTACACATTGGTCCTCCCTCTTTTGAGTCTCAATTTTATGAGGATCATTATTTCAAGGATCACAGTGAGTTACCTCCAATTACTACTTGATTATAAAGAACCCAAAGAACTCCTTTTATTCTTCCTCCACCTAGACTTGTTGATTATCTTCGCTCACATATTGCCTTTACTACACACCCTTAGTAAATAGTAAATCATGTAGTTTGAGTTTTTACTAGACATAACATGATGCCTCATCAACATATACAATAACAATGTAATCCCACCATCCCTCCTCATCCCTAGCACACTACAATAGAGCCTATAAATCAGCACAGAGTATTTGATATTATGGATCATTTGATAAACACACCGATTAAGATCTCCATATTGGAATTAATTCAATAGAAAACTATTTTTAAATATATTATTTTTCAAACAATTAATCATACATCTTTACCTCATGACATAGATTCATATTACCTTGCATCTATCATTAACATTATCAAGGAAATTGAGGATGTTATATATTTTTCTAATGAGGATTTTCCATCAGAGTTAGTTATTGATCAAAATTTAATGCTCTTCATTAAAGCACAAATCAATACAACCACTATCAAATGATTTCTAATTGATAGTGTTTTAGGACTTTACATATGCAACATCACATTTCTATAGACTTTGGGTGTTGATATAACATCCATTCAAAATACATATAAGAATATCAAATGTTTTGATGATATTCCTAGACAAACATAATTTTTTGTTACATTGGATATTATGGTTTAGTCAAAACCCCTAACTACATAGTTTCAGGTAATGCCTAATCATTTAAACTATAATCTATTACCTGGGAGACCTTGGATACATGATATGATAGTCATACCCTCTACCTTGCATAGATGCACCAAGTTTTTACATGATAGATAATTATACACTTGTCCATTAAATAATAAATTATTTAGATATTATAGTCATCGAGCCTATCACCCTAAGTACATCTTTAGATGAGACACCTCATGTTCTAATAGAGTCCCCACCTCACAATATTTTCATTGAGCCTATGCATTCATCTGAAGTTGGGGAGTCTAGCAAGAATATTCCTACACCTATTCTAGATCCTCCTAAAACATAGTTACCTTCACCCATGATGGAGATGGACTATCCCATAGTACAATTATCTCCACCCAAGGTATATGATTGGATTATCACATCACAATTACCATTACTTGTTAGCTCACAATAAGTATACATTCATAACTCTTATATAGATTCCCAATCCACCATAAATGATAATCCAACACCCATTGACATTTATGACTATTTATGTGGATTGAATTTCACACCAATGAAGCCTAGAGGATACAAAGATGATTCTAAGTCACTCATGAATTTTTATACATTGACAACACCACTAGTTCTTAATTTTACAATTCAGATATTATAGTCATTGAGCCTATCACCCTGAGTACATCTTCAGATGAGACACCTCATATTCTTATAGAGTCTCCACCTCACAATATTTTTATTGAGGATATGCATACATTTGAGGTTGGGGGATCCATCAAGTATATTCCTATACCTATTTAATATCTTCCTAAAACATAGTTACCTTCACCCATGATGGAGAAGGACCCTCTCATAGTAAAATTATCTCCACCCAATGTAGATGATGGGATTATCACATCATAATTAATATTAATTATTAACTCAGAAGAAGTATACATTCATAACTCCTATATAGATTCCCAATCCACCATAGAGGATAATCCAACACCCATTGACATTTATGACTATTTATGTGGATTGAGTTTCACACCAATGAACCCTGGAGCATATAAAGATGATTCTAAGGCACTCATGCCTTTTTATACATTTACAACACCACTAGTTCCTAATTTTACAATGACAGGCTCACCTACTTAGTTATATAAAGCTTGAAATAAAAATCAATAGAAATCATCATGTCATTAACTAAGTTAATATCAACACATGAAGGATCAATGTAATGATAAATGGGTGGTTCCCCTAGGCAAATATACATGCAAAGGGAAGGTCACACACCCCTAATGATAGTGGAATGGATTGGAACTAACAATTGATTTACCCCAATAGGATGGATTAAGGATGACTAACTAGGTTTAAATAGTAAAAATGTTTTTAGATGTTGAGGCTTTATATTGCTCGAGGAGATTATAAGCTAATTTGATAATTTTTAAGATGTTGAAATGTTTTAAATGTTTTTGTAATTTTATAAGTATCTCAACTTGATTGATAATTATGAGACATAAAATGATCCAACTCACATAAAGGTAAGAGTGTGGCTTAGATTGCTTGAAAAATGGTAAAAACATTAAAAAAATGGTAATAGGGATGATTGCAATGAGAATCAAGCATTGCCTACATAGTCCCATTATGACATCAAGTCATGGTAGTTTTGCTAACATAAAAGAGATTAAGATCTGACTAGGTAGTAATAAGTTCACAAATTTTTAGGAAAATGGAAAGGTAAATGATAATAGTATTAGCAAGGTGATGTGGTAATACATGTCAAAGGTGTCGTTCCTTATTTTTTGATAGGTGGTTATAACTAGGAAATAATGGCATAGGTATATGATACTAATTTGCCCATAAGCAATTGTAGTTAGTAACATAAGGTGAAATATTGATTTGCCTAAAGGCATTTATAATTAGTAACACTAATCAAGCATAAATAAAAATATATAATTTCTAGATCCATTATCATACCACTTTCATATACTTATATTTGAACACTTAATTCTAAAACTACTAAAACTCGATCATAATCCCCTCATAGAAGGTGTCTGAAGAACCAACAGAACTAAGGTCAAAAGGGTTAAGTAGGGCAAGTAAAAATAAATTTGGTCAATAAGAAAGGCATGGTAGGATGGCATATGATGAGGTAAAATGTAATTGAATATGATGTTATATAAATTGGGTATAATGGTAATAGGGTTAGCACCATGTGATAAGGTTAATGACAAGGTATGAAATGATGACAAGGGAAAGGAAAGGTGAATGGAAAATGAAAATGGCAAGGTGAATGGTAAGGCAAAGGTATGGTTCTGGCAAGGTAAATGTTTCTATTATTCCTATTAATCTAGATATGCATGTCCATAACAACATATGATATAACAAAAATAGTCAATCATGTAAATTACTATCCCACACCTCTTCTTAATAGCTACTCTATCAAAAATCTAATACATATTTGGATTCTAATAATGTTTTTGTGATCTTCATTCATCTTTGAATATGTTTCTTTGAAACTTTAAGACAATATATCTTTTTAATATCTAAAAAGGAAAGTACAGATAAGTATGGTAAATATGGATAAATATTGGATGATATGCATGATTTGGAAATGTAAAGGTGAATGATAATAGAATGTATAATGGTTAGGCAATAAATAAAGATTAGTATTTTCAGGCACACATAATGTTGTTGACTCTATATTTGACATAACTTTGGATATGGAGGGGTTGAATACTTTTGAATATGATCTTGATAGGACCACTAGATTTTTTTATTATTTGGGCATGAGAGTAACTACCATCTGATTATATTTTAGATTATAAGTTGTATTGATGTTATTTTTGATAATGTCTTCATTAAGCATTAAATAATTATTGTGCTCAATGATTGGTGCCTCAAAGACATTTTGACCAATAAAGTTCTCTTGATTATCCCATAGCACCTTTGATAAGGTTTTAATAAGTAACATTAAATTTTGACTTTGATTATCTTCTATCACCTCAAAAAAAGTTTCATTAGAAGATGTTGAGTTTGAAATTTTATTGTCCCATAGTGCCTTTGCAAAGGTTTCACTAGGAGATTGTTCTTCTTCTACATTAATGTGGTCTTGGTTCCCCTAACATTATTATATTGATATGTCACCATGGATTTAGCTTAATAAGGTGTGATTTTTTTGTCCCAATTGATACTTGTGGGAGGTGGAAGGTCAATATAATGTCTAAGTTGGTAGTGCCAATGGCATGTGGAATGGTAATGGAATGGAAAAAGGTAGCATAATCCTTGTAGAATAAACTAAAGGTGTGATTTTTTTAGTCCCAATTGATACTTGTGGGAGGTGGAAGGTCAATATAATGTCTAAGTTGGTTAGTGCCAATGGCATGTGGAATGGTAATGGAATGGAAAAAGGTAGCATAATCCTTGTAGAATAAACTAGGATAATGTGTGTCAATGCTAAAGTAATCATCCTTAAAAACCATGGAAGGATAAAAAATATATTCAAATTGATCTATAAGGCATGTATAACCAATATTATAATAACCATAAACATATTTTGATTCTGAATTTGAGTTTGACTCAATGGACTCTTAATCCAATGTTGAGACTAATGTTGAGTTTACTTCTGATGCTAAATTTGATGTCAGTTAAAGAAGATAACCTTAATTTAATTTTGATTATTTTTTAATTATGGATGCCACTATAATTATATCTTTTTGAATTTTTGGTATTGGATAAGTAACAGCCTATGATGGCACAATTGGCACTTCAAAAATAGGCTTAGCTAATAAGGACTCCATAGAGACAAGTAAGAATCCTCAGTGAGGGGGAAAAATTCAAGAGATAACTCCACAAATACTAGTTTATCAAAGAGAGGCTCTTTAAAAATAATACAATGATCAAGATACTATTTTACCCATAAGTAGTTATAATCATTAAGAAGTGACTCAGCAAAGACTAGCTTATCAGAGTGAGACTCCTCAAAATTAGGGATGGTATAAAAAGGTGATTCATCATAGGTTGACTTGTCACAAATAAGTGTTTCAATAAAAACAACATGAATTCATTAGTTCACTTGGTCTTGGTTTATAATTAGTTGTAAAATACTAGTTTTGAACACATATTGGTCTTTGAATGTTTGGCTCTGTTGGAGAGGTACTGATTGGATCTATTATGACTTGAATATTGGATTTATTTTTTTGAAGTGGGGTATGGTTTTAAATGATTTAATAATTGTTGGAAATTTAATAATGACCTCTTTATAAATAGTCTCATCTAATGTGGGCTTAATAAAGACTATTTGTTGGTCTAGGATGGTAACTGTGACTCATCTAGTTGTAATTACACAACCTTTTTGGAATAATTAGATACCATACTTAGAAGAGAATAAAATGGTAATGGTAGGGCATTGTGAATCTTGGTTGCTATTATGATTAAAAGGATGAGGTTTTGGAATGGTAATAGTAGGGCACTATAAAGTTTTGGTGCTAACATAAGCTGAAAGATGAGGTCCTAGAATGATAATGGTAGGGAATTTTAAAGTTTGGTTTCTAATGAAAGCCAAACTATGAGGTCATATAATGGTAATTTAAGGTCAATTTTAAGTTTGTTTGCTAATACAATCCAAAGGATGAGGTCTTAAAATGGTAATAGTAGGGCATTACGAAGCTTGGTTGCTCACTCAAGCCAAAGGATGAGGTCATAAAATGTTAATAAGAGGTAATTTTTATTGGAATCATAATGATTAATATGGGGTTGAATCATTCTTTAAAACCTTTTCTATAATTCCACTTAAGCATTCATGAACATTCATTCAAATATGTAGATCAAATAATGACTAACCATTTACATATGCATGAAACATAAGAACACAAGATAAAAAAACATATTTTTGGGAAACCATCAAGGTAAATAAAACACACTGATCCCTGAAAATTGAATATAATTTTATAATACAAAATATCAAGTTTAGTGAAGCACCAACCCCAACTAGCCAAACACCCACTTGACTAGGTTTTAACAAGTACCAACTTGCAAGGAGGCACCAACCCCATAAAAATTTTAGCATAAAATATGCCACATAATTTATTTTATAACCTTAATATCACCATGTTTCTCAACCAATTGATTGAGACCACCTCTTCAGCGCTTCACACTCTTATCCCACTCAAACTACCTTCTAGGCCTCTTCGCTCAACTAACCATCTTATTGACCTGATTAGGTCATCTGTCCTTGATATCCATACTCATACCTCATATTATAAATTCATTAATATATCTCTACACCCATATTATGGTCTAAATTACCTCATTTTTTTCCTCAATGTGCTCTTTTATTCACTTGCACTTACAACACATACTCATAATTAGGCCTAATTAGTCTTTCTCTTATACAATTCACTTGATCTCACATACCTTAGTCAACCATATACACTTTCACACTTGTATTACCCTTAAAATATGTCTTATAAAATTTTACAAACAATAACTAACCTATACATTAGGTCATCCACAAATTAATAGACCAAACTCTCTTTTAGGCCTTAAGGAGACCTAATATAATTAGCCCTTCATTAGAGCATGTTACACTTTATTTTTCTTGAAAAACTTCAAAACTGAAAAAACAATAATATAACTTCATATATCACTTAAATATACTTTATAAAACTTAAAATTAGATCTAAAACACCTTTAGTTTCAACCACTACTTGAACCTCTTCTCAAAATATTGTTCACAATAGGCTTTCATACACATAGAAAGTCTATCTTGAATAATAGAAGCATAAACACAAGTTTTCCAAAAAAACATGAAAAAAAATAACATATAAAAAATCCTCATGACCTCAGGGTTATCACCATATTATTTAAACTTTAAAACATAGGGTAAAAGGACTCAAACCCTTTTCTACAAAATGTTCACACTGAACTGCCAACTAGCCTCAAAACATAGTCATGGAAACTTGTACTTATGACACCTGAAAGAAAACACTAAAGTAATTAAAATTAATGAAAATTATAATATAACCTCCTTATAAAAACTTAAAATAAAAATATCATAATCCCTAATGTAAATTATTGGTCTTGCAGACCAATTTATTGACCTTTCTCTCAAACCTCACTCAACCATACAGGTCATTTTGGCTTCAATGTTTCAAAATTTTACACTAAATTTAAATATTTTGAAAATAATAGATATGACACAAAAAAAAAATTTTAAAAAAAATCATGTTAATTATATATATTAACTCATTTCATAGAGTCTCAAGCTCATCTTTGTAGCTTGTTTACCCAAAACTGCTAGTTTGCCTTAAAGACCAATCATGGTGATAATGACCTTCAAACACCTATATGACAATTTATAAATACTATTGATGAATATGGATGATCTTATGATATAATTATATAATTTTAAGATATAATTATAATATATTCAAATATAAATATTAGTCTTGCAGACCAATTTTAGAGCCTTTATATCTCATTGTCTCATCTGAGCCAAATTGGTCAAATTATGAGCAACATTTTCATCATATCCACTAACCTCCAAAAATTATATCCAACATGAACATGTATTAAAATTATGTAAAAATGTCCCCATTCACTTTTATTCATCCCTAATCCATGATAACACATCCCTAATCACCTTCTCACTTATGTTTGGGTTTCTCATTGTTAGTAATAGGTTTTCTTGGATGATGAATTTAGTACACATAAGGGATATAACCTTATCTTAAACCATCATTGACATAAAATAAAAGTCTCAATTTTTATCTTCCATATATAAAAAATTTAATAAACAAGACCTTTCCTATAGGGTCTGCTCACACACCTAACAAACCAATCACACATGGAGGTGTTTGGGAGAGTTTGATACATTATACAATAGTTTTTATAGTCATTTTAGACCATTATATGATATTTTGAATAATATATTTCACACTGGGTCATTTTTAGGGTTTTAGAGAGGGTTAACACTATTTCTGGTGTTAATTATTATTCATAAAGGATTTCCCCTTATTTCCAAAACTAATGCTTGAAGATATTAGATAGTATGCTTCCCCATCTCTCCTTAAAAATTGAGGATCCCATGTAGAGGTTAAACATGATAATTAACACTTTAAATTCCTTCTCAGGTTGATAACCCTTAAATTTATGTATGTTATATACCTCAAAAAAACTTTTCATGCTTTATCTTGCAAACTAAGACATCAAAAAAAATTAACATGCTTGAGAAAACATATTATACCTCTAAAAATACATACATTTCCATACTTTCCTTGGAAATATAGCCTCATACCCCATTAGTCCTACAATCTCTCTTTTTTCTCTTTGATCTTGAATTTAAAAACATATTAGGCTTTGAAATTGGCCTTCATGTCTCTTTCAAGTGATATCCACCTTACTCAAAAAATAAATCAACCTCTTTCATGATCGAACACTACTAACATCCTTCATAGGCATTGCTGATATCTCATTAGAGTAGGCAAGGTCTAGAAATGGTTTAGATGCAAACTTGATCTATAAGTCCTACCCATATAGGCTCAACTTAAAACTCTCTTTTATGCCTCTACACCTTTCTCACATGTCTTACATGCTCCTTAGATAATTTCATACATCTGCACGTACATATTCATACTCACCAAGTGTATACTCATGATATGACTATGTTTGATATGACTATGCTTCTCAAGCATTTGGAAATTGACCATTAACCTTGAAACACTTATAAAGTTAACTATTATTTACATACATGATTGATAAATTTCAATAAACCTCTCAAAATATTTTGATCATTCACTTCAACAAGATTCACTATGCACATACCTTCTCACAATGTCTAGATAAGGCTATACAAGATGCCTTGATGCCTTGACTTGTTCCTTCCATGTCAAGATCTTAACACAACATCAAATAAGTATATATAAAACACTTGGACGTATACCTTTCTCTCTCATAGAAATCACTACATACCTTTAATGACCATAAGCTTGTCAAAATAGGTTCACAAGCTCGTACACAAATACCACTCATCATGCATCTTCACCAGATACATATAGACATCAATGATAACATTAGGATAAAAAAACTCCACCTTTATCATTGATGGTAAAACACACTATATTCTAATCAATATATTCTCCCCTAAATTTGTAAATCTTCCTTCATGAACTTATCTCCCCCTTTGACATTAATGACAAATGATTATACACACTAAAATTATTGGAACCATTCAATCTCCTTCTTTGGAAACTATTCTCAGAAACTAAAAAATAGCGTAGCTCTACCAAGCTCCCCCTTAGATCAAACATAGTATTTAAATGAAATCTAATCACAAGACCATACATCTTGTTCTTGATATGATTGATATGACTTAAACTCACTAGGCTATCCCATTTGTTCTTATCTGACAAAGATCTTCAAATCGACTCAGGTATGCAAGACTACTTACCTTCTTTTATGCACCTTGATGCCATAGAGATGAATGATGTCTAATTTCATTTTTATATTCAATATTAATAAACATCAAACTTGTCTTCATGATTCTACATACCTTCTTTGTACGACACAACTAATCTTAAAGCTCATGAATTATCTAATTAGCTCCCCCTTTGTCCTTACAACTTTTTAGTCACATAATGAATAACAATATTTTTTGACCTCTTTCATGCTTGAATGGACCTTTAACCTTTTTTCACATCATAAATACTCATAATATCATCCTCTTAGCTTCATAATCCATATCTGATCCATGTACATCATGACAACCCTTCTTTTATTAGTTCACCACTCATTAGGTTTTTAAAACACCTAGTTGACTATCTACCAGATTAATGTCCTACTTGATCGGATTCATATCACAAAAATAGGTCATACCAAGCATATAACATATCATCAGTGACCCAAAGGTCATCTTCAAATTCCTAGATCAATCTCACTCAATTCTTATGAGCATATAACATCTCTATAATCAAAATTTGTCCATCATGTATATTAAGTCTATATGTAAATAAAGATGTTCTTTTTTCATCAATATATCTCCTTCATGTTTCTCAAACCACTATGTCATAGACCTCATCATGACATCTTCCTTGCATCATTCTATCAACTAGGTCTGCTCATATATGCTTCATTATGACATACCTTTGTCATAACTTGTCTTCATCATGATATGCAAATTGAGACGATACAACATGGGCCTTGGTACTTTATGACCTTAAGGTTATCTTTATACACATTTAACACTCAACTCTCTCTCTCACAACTAAATCAACATATGAATCAATAGTACAAATAGACCATTTCTAACATAGATCAAGCACCTTAGTACCAATACCAAATCTCAACATAGATCAAGCTCAATTACAACCAAATATCAAAAACTTACCTTTTTAACATGCTAAAAGACCACACTTCCAACTTAGACTCAAAAATATTCAACATGTATACATACCTTCTTGAAATAGAACACCTTTCAAATATAAACAAGTATTTACCATGATTCTACTTACATATGAGTGTCTCCATGAAGCCTAATGGAGTAACCCCTTTCAGAAGGCACTATAACAACACAAATTAAGGAGATTCACAGATCTTCATACTCTTACAAGACTAAATATTCTTTAATGTTCTTTTAGGCTTGAATATCAACTTAGGCTTGACCTTTGAATTAGCCCCTTCATCATCCTTTTGAGCTGACAAACAATACTATTGACATTATTTCAAATCTAACTTATGATATACAATATCAAACAACCCACCTTGGTTTATGAGTTGATCATGACTCACCTTTCCATCTTTCTTATTCTCAATAAACTCATCATTCTTACTAATTTGATCAACCACATGAGAACCAAGACCTCTCTTGTCTCTTGTCTTCTTCTTTAGTCTTCATTATACTAGTACAATCATTCTTTAGTATACCATTGACCTTTGAGGTCTAACTCTCCTTGGCTTGAGCTTCTTAGGATCACCTTTAGGTCGTTAGTCATATATAAAATTTATTGATATGATACCAATTTTTATAATTAAAATGACTCAAATTAGAGTGAATCATTCTTTAAAACCTTTGCTATAATACCACTTAAGCATTCATGAACATTTATTCAAACGTGTAGATCAAACAATGAATAAGTAACCATCCACATATGCATGAAATATAAGAACACAAGATAACATAACTTATAAATGAGAAAACCTCAAGGGGAGGAAAAATCACAAATCCATACAAACTTACTATATTCCTATAATAAAAAATATCAAGTTTAGTGAAGCACCAACTTCACATGGAGCACCAACCCCAATTAGCCAAGCACCCACTTGACTAGGATTTATCAAGCATCCACTTGCAAGGAGGCAACAACCCCCTAGATGACTTAGCACCAACTTATCCACCTAATTTCTTTGATAACATTCATATCACCTTGTTGTTAAACTAATTGTTGATGACCAGCTCTTCACATGCATATCCCTCTCAAATTGCCTTTTAGGCCTCTTCACTCAAATAGCCTTCTTATTGACTTGATTAGGTGATTTGAAATTAATCACCATACTAAAAAATAATATTATATATTCATTAATGACTATATACACCCCTATTATGGTCTACATTACCTCCTTATACTCCTCAATGTTTTCTTTTATTCGATTGCACTCACAACACATACTCACTATTAGACCTAATTAGTCTTGATCTTATACAAGTCACTTTCTCTCACACATCTTGTTCATACATATACACTTTCACACTCAAATTAACCTTAAATAATTCTTATAACACGTTATAAACATGAATCAACCCATAAATTATGTCAGCCACAAGTTAATAGACCAAAATCTCTTTTAGGCCTTAAGGAGACCTAATTTAATTAGACATTCATTAGATCACATTACACTTTATCT
>JARHVA010001222.1:2130000-2367500 GCA_037957365.1 Torreya grandis | reverse complement strand
GATTCGCAGCCAAAATTGGGAAGTTTAATGATTCAAAGGATTGATTTTTAATGGTTGGTAAGAATCAATCTAAATTTTAGTTGAAAACCAGTTATGGATAAAATTGGGTGTCTACACTCATGCCTTTTTCTACATTGATAACACCACTACTTCATAATTTTGCAATTGTAGGCTAACCTACTTAGTTATAGTTAGAGGTAAATCCCTCCATTGACTTCGTACACATGATTAAATCTATAAAATTGGACCTATTTATATGGATTCAGGTAGGTAGTTGAAAAACCACACCAGATTCTATAGATATTAATTGATAGAGAATTGATGGCATTACCCACAGTTTGTCATAGATTAGTCATTAGATTATCATAATAGGATGGTCAACCCTTTTTTTAATTTCATAGTCTTACAAGACATGATATAGATACATGCTCATCATATTATAACATAAGCTAAATAAGTTTAAGGCTTAGGGCACTATTCAAATTATACAACTTCCACCTACATAAGTATAGGCACCATGATAGAATCATTGTTGACACAGATACTCATAAAATAATCCATTGACTATCCATATTTTTTTTAGATAGATACATCCCCCATGTTGATATGGATGATAATTCTAATAAAAACTCTTCCAATTTGGCATTTTTATAGCACATAGGCTATCAGGAAAATGGGATATAACACACCATACATTGTCAAGATTCCATAGGACATATCACACTATTAGTTGTATGGGGATCAAAGGTGGCCAACACATTATTATTTATCATGATTAAGGGCTCTCACATATAGATTAAACTTGGTATTACATGGTTACAAGTGATGAATGCCATGGTTGATTGATCAGATAGATGTTTGACATTCATTTAAGAGGGACACATGGTCCCCATTCTACATCATGACACAGATGAGAACCATAGGTTTCATATAGATTTTCTATGGTCTAATGTGGTTTAACCTAAGACTGCACATGAGGCATCTTACATAGTAGATCAGGATGCACATAATCTAGACTAATGCCAAGGATAAGGCTACATTAATACATACAGCATGGTATGATAATTACAATGATGAAGACTTATTCAATTTCAAATAGATCCAGTATCTGGCATTAGATGACCTCACACCTAATCCAGCATTTGATTATCCACATCCCATGTATGTGCTCTTGGGTCTATAGAGACATTACACTTTAGTTGTATACTATCTCATTTATTTCTAGCATTTACTTGTACTTACTCTCCTTATTTCTTGCTCCTTGTATATAGTTTCATTTCATTTTTCTTGTACATAGCTTATATCCATAAAATATAAAAATAATATAATATGTCAAAACACAAAAACAATCAAATATTTACTCAAAAAATATAAAATTAAATATTTTATATATTTCCATGTTTACCTTTATTATATTTACCAGACACTACATATGCTAGTTATCTTAGTATAGTCATTTTTATCATACATACATGCTTCACTTGTCCTTGTCGAGTGTTTATAGATTTTTATAGCACTCAGGTCCACTACAATGATCCATATTTGCTATTATCTACCCACTTGGGGCATACATAGATACATGGATTCCTCATTCGATACATTCAACCATTTGGGAGCACCCTATATAAAGTTTTGATTGCTACGTTACATATTTATAAACTCTAAATCATAGATTTAGCATCATTAGATCTTGATATTTATAATCCTACACCTACTTAGTATTTTTGATAACTACTACTACTTTAGACTGATCTTATGTACATCTTAGATCTTTTAAAAATTTGTACCAAATGTTCATGCATACTTTCATTTCTATCTTTCCTAGTTTATAATTGATTATGTCTCTATGCTTCCTCTATTTGAGGGCATTTGAATATGCCATTGTCTATGGATCTACACCACTTATTTTCATTATATGTATGCTTTAGACATATTCCCATGTCCTTATGTGTGCCTTCTTCATTGTGTATGCAAACTTCTGAACATGTCCTTCCATGTGGACCTTAGCCAACTTGATTGTTGTTTACTTATGTGGATATTTGAACATGTTCATGTATGCCCATGCTACTTTGTGTGCCTCATGTCGATTGTATGTATGTTTTCTTGTATGCATCATGGCCATGATACTTATCTATTGCTTATTACACACTCTAGTTTTAAATTCCATGAGATACCTCATGCATCTCCCCTTCCTATATGGGTGCCATGATGGACATATGCCCCATCACCCTAGTTAGCTACTCAGTTATTACTCAAATTTTTTGTTCATATACATTGTCACATCTATCTTTGTAACTTTGTAAATGGTATACCTAATATACATCACACATTACAAAATTATCCTTATATTATCTTACATTTTGATATTATGTATCCATATTATATCAAAATATTATGCAGATATCATATATGCTCTAGCTAACACATATTTTATATAGATTTTTATTTTAAGTACAATTTTTACATAGGTCCAACAACTCCCCTCAAAAGAGGGGGAATTCATAGGGGTTTTTCATATATATTAGGCTATCCAAATGCACTCAAATTATAATTTTAAACACATGAGCTTAGAACACAAAAATTGAATTCAGGAAAACATAGTGGGAAATAGTGACATAGAGATCAGTTACAAGTGCATAAAAATTAGAACAATTAGACATTAGCACCCAAATTTGGAGACCATCACCACATGGTGATACTATCCAAGATATGGTGCTATTTTCCAGTAGCTTTAGTTTTAAAAATTTACATAATGGCTAGATAATTATAGTAGGTACAATCTAGGTTTGCATAGATTTAGTTATAGATTACCAATTTTGGCTCAATTTAGCTCATATGCATACCAATTTTCTCAAATTGGGGGCATCATTCATGACATGACCATTATCATTTCATTTTAGATATTTAGATATAGATTATTATAAATCAGTCCAAAATCCATATATTTAGATATCAGATTTGGAGCATGTGCACAAAACATTGTTTTTGTATACTCACTTATACACCATTTGATCAAATGGAATGACAAACTTCATGTCATTATCTATGTTGTATATATTAGACACCATGTTCTAGTTTATACACCAAATTCATGTCTTACTTCATATGTAGTGGTTGTTATTCCTAAGTGTCCCAAATCCACCTAATATACCCTAATAGTCACAGATCTAACATCTCCATTTATACATTTCTAGTTATATCACATAGTTTTGGTTTTAAATGCATCTACTATGCATAGGTAGGCAATGATGGAGTCATAGTCTACTTGAGTCCTTAATCCACCTACATGAGAGTTTTAAACACACCATCAATCCAATCCAAGATATTCATAGGTCATGATTCACCAAGAAAGTGTGGTCAATGATGGAGTCATAGTCTAATTGAGTCTTTGAGCTACGTACATGAGAGGGTTGGGCATACCATCAGTCCAATCCATGATATTCATAGGTCAAGATCCACTAAGTAGGGGTGGGAAATGATGGAGTCAAAACTAGATTGATTTCTTAATCCACATGTTCTAATGAATTTATAATTTATTTATGGAGAAAAGGAAAAGAAGAAACTAAGTATGGGTATGGTTGAAAAACCTGATTGATAGTGCACACATGGAAATTAGAAGATTATAAAGATCTCCTATTTGTCTTGGGAGGATGACCTATAGATAAAAAATCAATAAATCAAACTTATTTGTTAGACAAATAGTTGGGTGGATTTCCTAGTGATAAATATATCTCTAAAGTGAGAGCTTCTTTAGACGCTGTCAATCCACATGTTTTAAATAATCAAGTTTATAAATAGAATAGAAGGTACTTACATCAATGACTCAAATACTAAATACAAGAATGCTTGATAATAAATATGCTAAAAATGGTTGAATTTGTAGTAAACTAACCAAAATTAGTGTTAGAAGGTTGGGGTATACTTCAAAAAATTAGAAGGGGGTCTATGAACAGGCAGGAACACAAAAAATTAAGTTTGGTTAGGTGTAGGTAGGTGAAAACAACTTGCTAGTTTTCACTACCAAAGTGACCATCAATGGTTGGGGTAATCTTCAATAGTTAAGGTGACCATCAGTAGTTGAATGAACCATCAACAGTTGATTTAACCATCAATGGTTATTGTGTGAAGATCTGAGTTAATAAATTGCTAATTTACAAGATCTAAAAGATGGATTATGAGAGGTGGATCAGTCTGGGTTGATTGAAAAATGGAAATAAAGTAGATAATACTCAAAAATAAGTACTTATCTTACCAGAGGTCAATTGGGTGGATAGTTGAGGTAGTTGATTTTTTGGTGTAATCTAGCTTGATTCTGGTAGATTAATGATACCCAAAGGCTTGATGGAGAGGTGTAGCAAATTGACTCTTTGATATGATTATTAAATTAATAGATTTTTGATGGTGATTGACCTAAAAAAAATAAACTCCTTGATACATAAGCTCTTAATGGAAATTATAGGTGCCTTTTCACCTCTTTACTCCTCTCTCTTATAAGCAAGGTGAGAGAGTTACAACAGCATGTGAACTAGGCCTCCTAAAATTAACTCATCCATGTAATGGCTCATAACTAGAATTAGATGGGTTATAATTATAAAATCAAAGCAGGTGGCTCACATGATTTTGGTTGATGAGGTGCACCCTGACTATCAATGGTCAGGGTGACTATCGATGGTTACCCTAACTCTCGATGGTCAAGTGCTAAGGGGAAAAAAGGATAAAAGGTAGGGTTGAGCTAGTTAAGTTAAACTTGATTTTAGGCTAGGTTGATTAGGGGTTAGAAGGTGATATTAGTCCTAAGAGGGTCCTAAGGTATTTAAGGGAATTATGACCTTTGGAATCATAGTGTGTGTATTTTTAGTATCTATATTTTTCCCTTTTTTATTAAGTGGCTTTGAATTGATAAGGTGAAAAATAAAAACAAAGTCTTGGTCGAACATCTATTGATTGCCCAAAGTATGGGAGGAGGTTTCCCCCTTCAAATTGGGAGGTGATGAGGTAAAATAGAATTGGGTGCAGGTTTAATAAACAGTTGATAAGGAATCATTAGGTGGTGACAAAAGGTGGGTGGGTATTCTAGATGCAAATCTGTGCACAAAATGTGACTAAGTATGACAGCTAAGATCACACACAGAGTAAGGTTTCTAATGTTGGTAAAAATAAGTTTAGTTCTAAAGGGATGAGTGACCAGTGTATTTTGTGGCCATATTTAGATATGGTAATTTGGTACACCTATTAATCTCATAGGTAGGTCAATGTTATCATGGGTATCTGAAGTAAGTAGTACCCCCATGGAAAGCATAAATAGGTCAAGTATCATCGATATCCGATGGAGGAAGTGGTCCCAAAAGACACAAGTAAGTTAGGTAACTGTGAGGTGGCATAAAATTTGAATGGTCAACATGGAAAAAAATGGTTGGTGTGGTCAAAAAGACCATGTAAGGTTATCACAAAACATGTGATAGTTTGGGTTAAAAATGGCCAACATCAAGGTAGAGGTGGCTTAATGGGTGGTCAAATAAGGGTAATCTTCAAAAAAATTAAATTAAGTATGGGGGAGATTAGGTTGATCTTCAAAATGTGGTTTTGAGGTAGAAGTGCCAAAAAAGAGGTATGGGATCCTGACTATCGATGGTCAAAGGTTCCCTAGGGTTGACCATCAATGGTCACCCTAACCATAAATGGTCAAGGGGAAACTCTAAAGACCCAAAACATAAAAAGTGAAAATGAAACAAATCATTCTCACTTTTGTCTATTTAACCTCCACATTTTGTACTCTAGTGATTTGGCACTTTTGGCATGTAGCTGAGAGGTTTGACTGAGTGATTATTGAGGTGGAGTTTGTTGATTGGGTGAGAATATTAGCATTCATGATCAAAGGGGACCAATGATGTAAGGTATATGAGGGCATGGTTGAGTGATAATATATAGACTCTAACCTCATTAGTGATTGAGAAATGAGGTAGGGAGTGTATTAAATTTGAATAGTTAGTTGATTTGGTTTGTTATCTAGTTATATTGGTTGATTTAGTGATGGAATTAGTAGGTTTTACTGGGGGTGTACCATAGGCTTACGTTTTGGGTAAATTAGGAGAATTGAATCAATGGAATTGAAATTAAAAAGAGGGTGTAAGAGTGGATACGTGGTAAGGTAGGATTTAGGTAGTTTAATTATTGAAATGTGGTTATTTTTTGTAGCTTTAGGTAGTGTAGGTTAGGGTTTCATATTTGATGGTTACACATAGTGACCATCAATGGCTAGACCTGAATGTCAATGGTTAGGTATGATTGTCGATGGTTAACCACTTAGGGAAGAATCTTGTATGATCATCGATGGTTGTATGAATCATTGACAGTCAAGCATGGAGGAAGGTTTTGTTCAACTGGGTGTTTGAATTATTAAAATGTTATGAATTTGGAGTGTTAAAAAGGATTTAAGGGTACATGAGAATAGATAGGTAGGGTAAATGTTAGTTATGATAGAGTGAGGTTATTTGTAGAAAACACTTATAGATTGAGAGCTAGGTAGATAATGGGATATGTTGGTTTTATTATGTTTAGATGGGTGTAAAGATAAGTTGATTGATTGTTTAAGTGGGTTTAGGTATGATGATTAAAAATGAAATGTCTAAGCTAACTTGATTTTTTTGCAAGCATAAGACCAAATCTAGATGAGGGATCAGTTTTCATAGATCTTCATAGAGGTTTGTGATGAGATGATTGTGGACGAGTAGAGGCACATGGAAGAGGTTAGCCTTGGGGCCATAGTTCACTATCATCACTTACCATATGATGCAGATATGATCATGGAATTTATTGAGAGATGGGAACCAACCATGAATACATTTTTATTTCCAACTAGAAAGATCACTATCTTATTAGAGGATGTGATTAGGATCACACAATTTCCCATTTGAGGGGAGATGATTTACCACATTGAGAGTGAGGATCAAGATGACCTCATAGAGTTGATATATGGTGAGGATTGGGTCCATTATAGGTGGAATCATGATGGCTTTAGCTATAGGCCACTATACCATAGGGTTCCAATGGACTGATGTCTATTGATGATGGTGGTGGTGGTGCCTTACTTTACATTGTTTGATTCAAGTAGTGGTCAGTTTTCCTATCTATTATTGGGAGTATTAGTGGAGATGTTTTTAGGTAGGACCATATTTGAATGGGATCCTATTTTTCTAGTTTAGATTTATATGGAGCTCTAGGCATTCAAATCTCATAGATGATATAGGATTAGTGTTGGTTTCATGCTCCATTATTGGGTGTATGAGCATATTCGAGTTTTGAGGCCATTAGGGTTACCCTAGGATGGATACACCTAGGTATATTTTATAGTGGGTTTCTTGAGATGGAGGGGAGACTATGTTTTGATAAGGGTAGGTATAGGTGTTAGAGACATTTATTGCTTTTGATAGGGGTAGGTGGAGTAGCTAGAGATGATGCTAGTTTTGTGGATGGGTATGTAGCATGGTATCAATCTCTATATGTAGAAACTAATTTTGGATGGGATGTTAGGGGATAGTAGCCCATGGATGTGGATCTATTAGGGGCACCAGTATAAGGTGGAGGCTAGGATAGATAGGCACACATAGCACTAGTAGTTATATAAGATTATATTACAAGATTGTAAGGATAGGTGGAAACATTATAGGGGAAGATTGTCACCTTATAGGTTTAGGTGGCCACCTTGATAGGAGAGTGAATTAGGAAAGGATCTCTCTTGGTTTAGTGACACAAGAGAGGGATACCCTAAGATAGAGGGTAGATCCAGTGGTAGGATAGGTCGCACCATCAAGTTTCACTCCTATAACCTAATACCTAGCTATAATAAAGGACCTATGGTATTACAAGGCTATTATTCTGGCATAGTTTCCAAATGAGCTCAGATGGGGGTAGTATAGATCTAGTCTTGTAGGTGATCTAATTATGGCAACACTAGGATAGTGGGCATCTATAGTTAGTGGATAGGTATAGATCACTTTAAGAGGATTGACACCTAGTGGTAGTGTAGATGTAGGAGGGGCTAGTGGTAGTGGTTCATTAGGGGCTTGATCTACATGATGTATATGTTATATATGTTTTGATTTTTGATACCAAATTACATGTTGATGATGTAAGATGTACATGAGAGAGAGAGAGATGTGACACATATTTCTTACATGTATCATTTATGTGGTCACATATTGATTTTAATAGACTCATGAGCTATGTGTGTGTGTGTGTGTGTGTGATCTTGTTCATTGATCATGTGTATGATTATTATGATTTGATGTTTATGCTTATTTATCATGGTAAAATGAATGGAATTTGGTGTTTATGGCTTATGATGTGATGTTTATATTTCTTATAATTTATGTTTATGCTATGGTTATGTAGACACTGATATATGCTTAGCTAGGCATGAGATAGATTGGATTTATGGTTATGCTAATGGCATGCTAAATTTTAATGTGTATACACTTCATTAGTAGACTTTAGAAATGTGGGAAGAAATGGTTGATATGTTTACATGTTTATAGATTCTACTAATTTATGATGTTGGTCATAATTATGTTTATTGTTTATGGTTATGCTAATTGGTTTATGGATTTCATTATGTTGAGACATGTTATCATTAAATTTATTACTTACGGATGTGATTATCATGTATAGTACCCTAATATGGATGGTTATGATTATGATTTTGATCATGAGGTTTTTTATGGCCATGGTTGTTATGTTAAAACACATAGGGTAGGTTAATTAACAACCCTAGATGGGAGAATAGAGAATATAGTCAAGAGGCAAATTCCATAATGAAAATACCAACTAGTCATGATAGGATAAGCAAAGAGCATGATGCTTCTTTGTTGATAGGGAATAAAAAAATAAATAAAGTTAGATTAACTTAATAAAAATAATCCCTTCAAATGCTTTGCATTAGCATTTGTTAGTTGTCTAAAAAGGTGTATTAACCATATAATGTTAAGTAAGATCAAAAATCCCTTACATATAGTGTAAAGGGGAGATGGGTGGAAATAGAACCCTATTACGATATTGGTAAGCCTCCATTGTAGGTGTCCAAAATACCAGGATAAATAAGCATATGCTAAGTTATGTAGACTGATTAATGTAGAAAGTCTACTTGTGGAAGCTGATTATGGCTTCTACCTGATCTTGTTATTTGAGAGCCAATTATGGATTTCAAGGTTATTTTGATTTTGTTTTGATATGATAATGGTTCCTCTACTAATTATTTTTTTTGGGAAGCTAATCGATGTGAGAAACTTCTAATAAATTACTATGCTTTTGACAAAAGCTTACTCAACCATTTTTCAAGGGATTGGTCTAATTTTATGTGCTTTGTTTGATGATTTTTGATATATGTCCTTTGAGGGAGTAGTCCACCTTACATTTTGGAAATTTATAGTAAAATTTTAACATATATCCTTCAATGGATTAGTCTATAAGTGCTAGGAATGACCCATGATTTATAGTGATAGGGATTTTTTATTTGGATTTGATTTTGCTTGACATAGACTTACTTATGTTGGCTTTGCAGTTCACCTTTATGGTGGCAAACCTAGGAGTAAAAGAGGGTTAGTTAGGTATAAAGAGGTTTCGGTGAAAATTATCATGGGGATCCATCTTGAAAATGGGTGGAAAGAACCATGAGAACCATGCCATGGGTAGATCCATGGTACCCATTATTCAAGATTAAGAAATGTTGGTGACAGATAATCACATGATTTATTATTAATCAATTTCCATTAAAAGAGGGAGATGAATGAGGGTAGATAACAAAGGATGAGATTAATTTAAACAAAAGGTGAACTTGATCCTTCCTAAAAAAAGAATGGATGCAAGTGTGAAGCATTGAGGGGCTCAAGCTCTAGGTGGCCTTCAAGAGAAGACAACCAGTGAGATCCCAATCCATACTTATGGGTTATGATAGAAGGTCCAAACCAATTGAAAGAAAACTTTCCCCACTTGATTTTCTCCATATTAGTGACATGTTAAATTTCCTTTAAGATGAGGTCTATGATATTGAATTCTAATGCTTTAAGGTGTTTGTTATAGGCACATTTTATATGATCTTGGAAGACATGAAGATAGGTGAGGGATGCTAGGAAATGTTCATTGAGTAGTTCAAGTTGGGTTAAATAGTGTTGATGATAATCACTCTCAAAAAAAATATCTTTAAAGGACATGTGAAGACAAGGGATTTAGACTTTAAGAGGCAAGATAGCCTCTGCTCCAAACACAGGATAAAATAGGGTAGTACTTATAGGGGTTATAATGGTAGTATGATATACCCATAAGGTGAATGGGATGTGCAAATACCAATCCAAACTAGATACCTTGACCATTTTAGCTAGCATGTTATTATGGTTTTTGTTAGATGCTTTTGATTATCCATTATCTTGGGGGTGATAAGGGAAGGAGAAGTTTAACTTGATGTTGAATGCATCACATATACCTTGGACTTTCTTGTTCTTGAAATATTTATTATTATCGATGATAATCTTATGAGGAACACCAAAGTGGTAGATGATATAATGGTTGATAAAGTCAATAATATTTTCTACTTTGGTTAAGACTAGAGGAATAACCTCTACCCACTTGGTAAAACAATTAGTCGTGGTGATAATATAATGGTGTTGTTATGAGGAGTGGGGATTAATCTCTCCAATAAGGTCTATTTCCCATTGTGAAAAGGGACAAAAATTTGTAGAGATGTGAAGGCTATGGGTAAGTGTATGATGTAAATTAGTATGTTGTTTACATTTGACACACTTTTTCACATAATCACAATATTATTGGTTAAGGGTAACTAGTAATAGCTAAGATGGAGGATACACTTAGTTATAACAAGGCCACTAAAATGACCCCCATAGATACCATCATGTGTTTCCTTGATAGTGTAGGAGGCTTCATAACTACTTAGGAAATAGAAGAGGAGGCTATCAAAGTCATGTTTATAAATAATTCCTCCCATAATGGTATAATAGGAGGTGCTCTAGATAAATTCTCTTTGAGTATTCCTAGAGAGGTTGGGAAGAATTATGTTGAGGTAAAGGTAGTCAAAGGTTTGTTGATACCAAAGGTCAGGTTGGGTTTTTTCCACTTTCAAAATGGTGCGAGAATATAGTTTGACATAGGATGGTTAGGTAAACCTATGGATAACAATAGATATCTTAGATTCTAAAGGTGCAAATGGGATTTGTGAGCTAAGTGAAGCCATGGCATTAGTGAAATTGTTAGTACATCATGGAGTTGACTAGATATGGTAGTGTTTAAATGACACTAGGAGTTCATCAACTAGTTGTTTTTACTATTGAAAAACATCATTCTTACATTGGTAAGAGCCATTGATTTGATTGACCATAAGTTGGGAGTCACCAAAGATATTGATTGTCTATTTTTAGCCCCTACCTAAGCTAAAACCTTATTTTTCCATCTATAGGACTAAGTCGGATTAAGCCAACTCTATTATAAGAGATGAGAATTTTAAAAATACTAAGTCAAACTAGGCCAACCCTATATTTAATTTATTAAAAACATGTTACAATTATAGGTCAACTCTGGCCAACCTAGACATGGACTAACTTATTTTTATCAATTAAAGATACATAGTCGATTGGGCCAACCCTGTTGAATAAACTTTTAGAAAGGTTTTGGGATACATTTATCTATATATAAACATCAATTTATACCATTTAATATGAATATAAGAGAAGAAGAAGAAGAATATATTATGCCTCTGCTTATCCACCCTTCTATTTGAGGAACATTGTTTAGGGTTCCAATACTTTCTTTAGAGATATAGATCTTGTCTTCTGGAGAAGTCTTTAGGATGCATAGAGAAGTTGTGTATCCTAAAGCTGAATTATCCTTGTTATCCTTACATACCACAACAAAATCTTGTGAATAACCTTATCCAAGGGATAGATTAAGGATTGATGGGTTCATCTTCAAAGGTAAGTATTCCTAACATTATTCCTCATTTTTAAGAGTAGATAGATTTGCATTTTTACTTCTCTCCCATGCATTAAGATTTCATATACATTTACTTGAGTATATATCTTCCATGCATGTTTAGTTTTTATATTTATTACCCCCACTTTATGCCATAATCATTGGTGAGCACTAGATTATATTTTACTTTACCTATGATATACTTTTGTGAATATGAAAACATAGGACCTAGCTAAGGTTATTGCATGGTGTTTCTTGACTAGAGGATTTGGAACCCTCTCTAGTGATTTTATTATGGTAAGATATCACTTTGTTAGGTCTAATAGATCCATCTTGGTCATCACCCAAAATATCTAACATATTAACTATCAAAAGTGTAAGTAGGATTTATCTTCTCTGAGCAAGGATTAATTAAAAGATCAGTTACATTTTCTTTTCTATACATTCTAGTAAACCCAACATGAAACTAACCCTTGTATATTTCATTTCATGCTTTCCTTTTATCATTATATTATATATTTTTATTTTTTTTATTACTCTGCTAAAACTTTCAGTATAGTTTTAATAGTCTGTGTATAGGTTTAACACACAATCATGTAAAAACAACTATGTTCTATTTGTGCAGGTCTAGTGAGGTGTTATTGTGGTAAGATATACCTTGGTTAGGTCTAGTATATTAATATTGGTCATGAATATAAATATATAATTTATTAACAATAGAAAGTGTAAATAGGATTTATCTTCTCTGATCTAGGATTGATTAATAGATTAGTTACATTTACTTTTTATAAACTTGGTTCTTTTTAGAAATATACTCTTGGGTTTTGGATCTTTCATACTTCACTCTATGGGATGCACTCATTTAGGTCTTGGTAGACTCTTAAAAGGTATTTTCTCTCTTATTAGTATCTATATTTCTATAGGTGATGTGTCTTTGGGACATTTTATTTTCAACGCTCAAGAGGAAGGTAGATTAACGGGAAGAACATTTTATTTTTGGAACTATCTCACCACCTATGTAGATGGTTCATTACATTCTTTCCATCGACACAAGATATATATTATTGATCTTTATGTGGGGTGAAATAATTTGTCCTTATGGGGGATTCCACATGAATTCCTTCCTTCATTCATTCATTCCTTCTTTTATCTCTTTTACATCATTTTGGGGGGGATGTTTTGTTCCTATAGGTTTTCATCATTTCTTCACTTGATGGACATATATTTTAAATGAGTACCTGATCTTGCATTGTTATTGGAACTCATACTATGGATATTCCACTTTTTTGTTTAGCTATATTATCCCCTAACTTCACTAGAGGGGGGTTGTTAGATTAGGTTCTTGTAATTAACTAAAAATAACACTTGAGTGATAATAGTGATACTTGAGACCACATATCCCTATATTAGACCTAGACCTATCTTAGGGCCTATTTTTTCATTTATCCAACCATCATGTGGGCCATAGATGTCTATAGACATCCTTAAATTAGTCTCAAACCTAAATCTTGACATCCTATCCCCTATTACCTCAGGTTCCACCACCTAGAAACTAGCACCATAATAGGGATAGTATCACCACATGACACTAGTATCCTAATTTTGGCACATTTTCCTTTCCATCTTTTTTCTTCCAATAGATGTCTCTTTAAATCTATGGCCACCTAGGGTCGGTCTAAACCTCTTTTAAGACCCACACAAGTACTAGAATATTATATATACATGACTATTATCCTTCTAACTACTGGATATATATTAAATGCAAATTACACATATAAATCATAAAAAGTTGTGTAAAATCAAGGTTATCAATCCCTATTCTACCTGACTTATACATACAACCATCTACAACATTCCTAAGCTCAGATTACTTAGTTTTCTAGTCTTAAACACATCTTAAGAACTTAAGTAAACATTCATACTAGTTTCACTTGTAATTTCACCAACACTTAGGTGGGGAGAACTACATCAAGCTTGATCCCTCTTCATATTATTGGTATGTAGGTAAATCTCATCATAGTGGGGTGTTAAGGATATCCATCCTACCTCATTAACAACACACTTTATTTCTTATATCAACTAAATGCCCTAAAAACATGGAGGATTAGGGTTTGTACATAAAATCAATCAAAATAGGTCATATACATAAATTTAAAACATAAGCACATAGGAGCATGCTTGATAGACCCAGTCACAGGTGCACCCATAAGCTTGGAATAGTTCTGCATAGAGGAAACTACCATAAAAATAGGTACATTACTAACACATGGCACTATTTTCAAATTAGGGAGTAAATATTTTGAGAAGGGTTTTGACACTTGGATTCTATTTGTGAAACTCATACCAACCTCTATCTTTGTTTTTAGCCTTTGGATCTCCCCTTTCAATCATTTTCTAGTTAATTTCTTATTTACATTATTTACTGCTATTTTTAAATAGGTCAAATTAAGTAAATTCTATTATAGATCAATAGTTGTCTTTATTTCATATTTTTAACCTTATTTACTATACTCATCCCCCTTAAAAACATGTAATTTACATACCCTAAGTCCTAAATTACTAACACATTTGGTGAAAATGACATACTTCAAGCACATTATTTCAAAACCCTAGTGCATCATTATGATATCCCTTTTTATTTATAGAATATCCTCACTTTTTATTTTTCAACCTATCATCATGATTATTATTATAGATGACATTTTTTACTTTTTGGTACAAAGTCTTGTGCTTTTTCTAGTATGTTTATTAACTACCATTTTTTTTAAAATGCACTTGTATGTCTTTCTTCTCATGGATCATGTCAGAGCTTAGCTTATTTAAACATTGGTCCTCCCTATTTTGAGTCTCAACTTTATGAGGATCATTGTTTCAAGGATCACTTTGAGTTACCTCCAATTACTACTTGATTATAGAGAACCCAAAGGACTCCTTTTGTTCTTCCTCCACCTAAACTAGTTGATTATCTTCACTCACATATTTCCTTTACTACTCACCCTTGGTAAATATTATATCATGTTGTTTGGGTTTTTACTAGACATAACATGATGCCTCATCAGCGTATACAAGAATAATGTAATCCCACCATCCCTCTTCATCCCCATCACACTACAATAGAACCTAGAGATCAGCACAAAGTATTTGATATTGTAGATTAGTTGAGAAACACACCATCTAAGATCTCCATATTGGAATTACTTTAATAGAGAACTATTTTCAAATTTATTATTTTTCAAACACTCAATCATGAATATTTACCTCATGACATAGATTTAGATTACATTTCATATATCATTAACACTATCAAGGACATATAGGATGTTATATCTTTTTTTAATGAGGATTTTCCATCAAAGTTAGTTATTGATCAAAATTTATTGCTCTTCATTCAAGCACAAATCAATATAGCCACTATCAAATGATTTATAATTGATATTATTTTAGGACTTTACATATGCAACCTCACATTTCTATAGACTTTGGGTGTTTATATAACATTCATTCAAAATACATATAAGAATATCAAATGTTTTGATGACATTCCTAGACAAACATTAGGTTTTGTTACATTGGATATTATGGTTTAGGCAAAACCCCTACCTACATAGTTTTAGGTAATGCCTAATCATTTCAACTAGAACATATTACTTGGGAGACCTTGGATACATGATATGATATTCATACCCTCTAGCTTGCATAGATGCATCTGGTTTTCACATGATAGATAATTATACACTTGTCCAGTAAATAATAAATTGTTTAGATATTATAGTCATCGAGCCTATCACCCTGAGTACATCTTTAGATGAGACACCTCATGTTATAATAGAGTCCCCACCTAAAAATATTTTTATTTATCATATGCATTCATTTGAGGTTGTGGAATCTAGTAAGAATATTCCTACACCTATTCCAGATCCTCCTAAAACATAGTTACCTTCAACCATGATGGAGATGGACCCTCCCATAGTTCAATTATCTCCACCCAAGGTAGATGATTGGATTCTCACATCACAATTACCATTACTTGTTAGCTCACAATAAGTATACATTCATAACTCTTATATAGATTCCCAATCCACCATAAATGATAATCCAACACCCATTGACATTTATGACTATTTATGTGGATTGAGTTTCACACCAATGAACCCTAGAGCATACAAAGATGATTCTAAGTCACTCATGACTTTTTATAAATTGACAACACCACTAGTTCCTAGTTTTACAATTATAGGATCACCTACTTAGTTATATAAATCTTGAAATAAAAATCAATAGAAAGCATCATGTCATTAACTAAGTCAATATTTACACATGAAGGATCAATGGAATGATAAATGAGTGGTGCTCCTAGGCAAAGATACATGAAAAGAGAAGGTCACACACCCCCAATGATAGTGGAATGGATTGGAACTAACAATTGATTTTCCCCAATAGGATGGATTAAGGATGACTGACTAGGTTTAAATAGTAAAAATGTTTTTGGATGTTGAGGATTTATATTGCTTTAGGAGATTATAAGCCAATTTGATAATTTTAAGGATGTTGAAATGTTTTGAATGTTTTTGTAATTTTATAAGTATCTCAACTCAATTGATAATTATGAGACATAAAATGATCCAACTCGCATAAAGGTAAGAGTGTGGCTTATATTGCTTGAAAAATAGTAATAACATTAGAAAAATGGTAATAGGGATGA
This sequence comes from Torreya grandis, assembly GCA_037957365.1. Classification (NCBI taxonomy): domain Eukaryota; kingdom Viridiplantae; phylum Streptophyta; class Pinopsida; order Cupressales; family Taxaceae; genus Torreya; species Torreya grandis. The sequence goes on along the minus strand of JARHVA010001222.1, from coordinate 2,350,825 downwards.
TTGCAATGAGAATCAAGCATTGCCTACATAGTCCCATTATGACATCAAGTCATGGTAGTTTTGCCAACATAAAAGAGATTTAGATCTGACTAGGTAGCAATAAGTTCACAATTTTTTAGGCAAATAGAAAGGTAAATGATAATAGTATTGGCAAGGTGATGTGGTAATACATGTCAAAGGTGGTGTTCCTTATTTTTTGATAGGTGGTTATAGTTAGGAAAAAATGGCATAGGTATATGATACTAATTTGCCCATAAACAGTTATAATTAGTAACATAAGGTGAAATATTGATTTGCCTAAAGGCATTTATAATTAGTAACACTAATCAAGTATAAATAAAAAATATAATTTCTAGATCCATTATCATACCACTTTCATATACTTATATTTGAACACTTAATTCTAAAACTACTAAAACTCGATCAAAATCCCCTCATAGAAGGTGTCTGAAGAACCAACAAAACTAAGGTCAAAAGGGTTAAGTAGGGTAGGTAAAAAAAAGTTTTGTCAATAAGAAAGGCATGGTAGGATGGCATATGATGAGGTAAAATCAAATTCAAGATGATGTTATAGCAATTGGGTATAATGTTAATAGGGTTTCCCCCATGTGATAAGGTAAATGATAGGGTATGAAATGATGACAAGGGAAAGGCAAGGTGAATGGAAAATTAAAATGGCAAGGTAAATGGAAAGGCAAAGGTATGGTTCTGGCAAGGTAAATGTTTCTATTATTCCTATTAATCTAGATATGCATGTCTATAACAACATATGATATAACCAAAATATTCAATCATGTGAATTACTATCCCACACCTATTTTGAATAGCTACTCTATCAAAAATCTACTACATATTTGGACTCTAATAATGTTTTTGTGATCTTCGTTGGTCTTTCAATATGTTTCTTCCAAACTTTGAGACAAGATATATTTTTAATATCTAAAAAGGATAGTATGGATAAGTATGGTAAATATGGATAAATATTGGATGATATGTATGATTTGGAAATGTAAAGGTGAATGATAATGGAATGTATAATGGTTAGGCAATAAATGAAGGTCAAGATTTTTAGGCACACATAATTTTGTTGATTCTAGATTTGACATAACTTTGGATATGGTGGGTTTGAATACTTTTGAATATGATCTTGATAGGACCACTAGATTTTAATATTATTTGGGCTTGAGAGTAACTAACATTTGATTATATTGTAGATTAGAATTTGTATTGATGTTATTTTTGATAATGTCTTCATCAAGCATTAAATAATTGTTGTGCTCAATGATTGGTGCCTCAAAGATGTTTTGACCAATAAATTTGTATTGATTGTCCCATAGCACCTTTGATAAGGTTTTAATAAGTAACATTAAATTTTTAATTTTATTATCTTCTATCACCTCAAAAAAAGTTTCCTTAGAAGATGCTAAGTTTGGGCTTTTATTGTCACATAGTGCCTTTAAAAAGGTTTCACTAGGAGATTGTTATTCTTCTACATGAATGTGGTCTTGATTCCCCTAAATTATATTAATATTTCACCATGGATTTATCTCTATAAGGTGTGATTTTTTTAGTCCCAATTGATACTTGTGGGAGGTGGAAGGTCAATATAATGTCTAAGTTGGTTAGTGCCAATGGCATGTGGAATGGTAATGGAATGGAAAGAGGTAGCATAATCCTTGTAGAAGATACTAGGATAACTTATGTTGATGCTAAATTAATCATCCTTAAAAACCATGGAAGGATCAAAAATATATAAAAATTGATCTATACGGCATGAATAACCAATATTATAATAACCATAAACATATTTTGATTCTGACTTTGAGTTTGACTCAATGGACTCTTAATCCAATGTTGAGACTAATGTTGAGTCTAATTTTGATGCTAAATTTGATGTCAATTTAAGAATAGAAACTTAATTTAATTTTGATTATTTTTTAATTATGGATGCTACTATAATTATATCTTGTTGAATATTTGGTATTGGATAAGTTACAGCTAATGATGGCATAATTGGCACTTCAAAAATAGGCTTAGCTAATAAGGACTCCACAAAGACAAGTAAGACTCCTAAATGAGGGGGAAATTTTCAAGAGATAACTCCACAAATACTAGCTTATCAAATAGAGGCTCTTTAAAAATAAGACAATGATCGAGATAATATTTTACCCATAGGCAGTTATAATCATTAAAAAGTGACTCAGCAAAGACTGGCTTGTCAGAGTGACACTCCTCAATAATAGGGATAGTATAAAAAGGCGATTCATCATAGGTTGAATTTTCACAAAATAGGTGTTTCAATAAAAAATAATGAATTAGTTGGATCACTTGGTCTTGGTTTACAATTAGTTGTAAAATACTAGTTTTGAACACATATTGGTCTTTGAATGTTTGGCTCTGTTGGAGAGGTACTGATTGGATCTATTGTGACTTGAATATTGTATTTATTTTTTTCAAGTGTGGGATGGTTTTAAATTATTTAATAATTTTTTTAAATTAAATAATGACCTCTTTGTAAATACTCTCATCTAATATGGGCTTAATAAAGACTAGTTAGTCTAGGATGGTAATTGTGACTCATCTAATTGTAATTGCACAACATTTTTGGGATAATTAGATACCATAATTTTAAGAGAATAAAATGGTAATGTTAGGTAATTGTGAATCTTTGTTGCTATTATGAGTAAAAGGATGAGATTTTGGAATGGTATTGGTAGGGCATTACAAAGTTTGGTTGCTAACATAAGCCAAAGGAAGAGGTCCTGAAATGGTAATGGTAGGGCATTGTAAAGTTTGGTTTCTAATTCAAGCCAAAGTATGAAGTCATATAATGGTAATGGTAGGTCAATTTGAAGTTTTTTTACTATTTCAATCTAAAGGATGAGGTCTTAAAATGGGAATAATAGGGCATTACGAAGCTTGGTTGCTCACACAAGCCAAAGGATGAGGTCCTAAAATGTTAATAGTAGGGAATTTTCATTTGAATCATAATGAATAAGAGTGGGGTGAATCATTCTTTAAAACCTTTACTTCAATTCCACTTAAGCATTAATGAACATTCATTCAAATATGTAGATCAAATAATGACTAACCATCTACATATGCATGAAACATAAGAACACAAGATAACAAAACTTATTTATGGTAAACCCTTAATGTAAATTAAAAACACTAATCCTTGAAATTATAGTATAATCCTATAACACAAAATATCAATTTTAGTGAAGCACCAGCCCCAACTAGCCAAACACCCACTTGAGTAGGCTTTAACAAGTATCAACTTGCAAGGAGGCACAAACCCCATAGATAAATTAGCACAAAATATGCCACCTAATTGATTTTATAACCTTTATATCACCTTGTTTCTCAACCAATTGATGATGACCACCTCTTCAGCTCTTCACACTCTTATCCCTCTCAAACTGCCTTCTAGGCCTCTTTGCTCAACTAACCATCTTATTGACCTAATTAGGTCATCTGACCTTGATATCTATACTCATGCCTCTTATTATATATTAATTAATATATCTATACACCCCAATGATGGTCTACATGACCTCCTTTTTTTCATCAATGTGCTCTTTTATTCGCTTGCACTCACAACACATACGCATAATTACGCCTAATTAGTCTTTTTCTTATATAATTCACTTGATCTCACATACCTTAGTCAGACATATACACTTTCACACTTTTATTTATCTTAAAATATGTCCTATAAAATTTTAAAAACATTAACTAACCAATACATTAGGTTAGCCACAAGTTAATATACCAAATTCTCTTTTAGGCCTTAAGGAGACCTAATTTAATTAGCCCTTCATTAGAGCATGTTACACTTTGTTTTTCCTAGAACACTTTAAAAATATAAAAAAAATAATAAAAATTCATATATCACTCAAATATACTTTATCCAACTTCAAATTAGGTCTAAAACACCTTTAGGTCCAACCACTACTTGAAACTCTTCTCAAAATATTGTTCACAATAGGCTTTCATACACATAGAAAGTCTATCTTGAATAATTGAAGCATAAACAAAAATTTTCCAAAAAAATATAAAAAAAAATCATGTGTAAAAAATCCTCATGACCTCAGGGTTATCACCATATTATTTAAAATTCACAACACATGGTGAAAGGACTCAAACCCTTCTCTACAAAATGCTCACTCTGAACTGCTAACTAGCCTCAAAACATAGTCATGGAAACTTGTACTTATGACACCTAAAATAAAATAATAAAGTAATTATAATTCATAAAAACTATCCTATAACATCCTTATAAAAACTTAAAATAAAAATATCATAATACCTAATGGCAATTATTGGTCTTGCAAACCAATTTATTGACCTTCTTTCTTTTAAACCTCACTCAACCATACAAGCCATTTTGGCTTCAATGTTTCAAAATTTTAAACTAAATTCATATTTTATGAAAATAATGGATAGTACATAAAATTTAAAAAAAAATCATGTTTATTATATATATTAACTCATTTCATAGAGTCTCAAGCTCATCTTTGTAGCTTGTTTACCCAAAACTGCTAGTTTGCCTTAAAGACCAGTCATGGTGATAATGGCCTTCAAACATCTATATGAAAATTTATAGAGACTATTGATGCATATGGATGATATTATGATATCATTATATCATTTTTAGATAGAATTATAATATATTCAAATATAAATATTGGTCTTGCAGACCAATTTTAGAGCCTTTGTATCTCATTGTCTCATCTGAGCCAAATCGGTCAAATTATGAGCAACATTTTCATCATATCCACTGACCTCCAAAACTTATATCCAACATTAAAATGTATTAAAATTATTTAAAAAATTCCCCATGTAACTTTATTCATCCCTAATCCATGATAACACATCCCTAATCACCTTCTCACTTATGTTTGGGTTTCTCATTATTTACACCATTAGGCATGTTAGTAATAGGTTTTCCTAAGGGATATAACCTTATCTTAAACCATCATTGACATAAAATAAAATTCTCAATGTTTATCCTCCATATACAAAAAATATTCAAGAAACAAGTCCTTTCTTATAGGGTCCACTCACACACCTAACAAACCAATCACACATGGAGGTATTTGGGAGAGTTTGATACATTATCCAATAGTTTTTATAGTCATTTTAGACCATTATAGGCTATTTTGAATAATATATTTCATAATGGGTCATTGTTAGGGTATTAGAGAGGGTTAACACTATTTCTATTGTTAATGATTATTCATAAAGGATTGCCCCTTATTTCCAAAACTAATGCTTGAAAATCTTAGATAATATCCTTCCCCATCTCTCCTTAAAAATTTAGGATCCCATTTAGAGGTTAAACATGCTAATTAACACTTGAAATTCCTTGTCAGGTTGAGAACCCTTCATTTTGTGCATGTGATAGTCCTCAAAACAAATTTTCATGCCTTATATTGTAAACTAAGACCTCAAAAATTTTGAACATGCTTGAGAAAACATATTATACCTTTAAAAATAAACACATTTCCATACATACCTTATAAATATAGCCTCATACCCCATTAGTCCTAAAATCTCACTTTTTTCTCTTTCATCTTGAATTGCAAATCATGTTAGGCTTTGAAATTGGCCTTCATGTCTCTTTCAAGGTGATATCAACCTTACTCAAAAAATCAATCAACCTCTCTCGTGATCAAACACTACTAACATCCTTCATAGGCATTGATGATATCTCATTAGAGTAGGTAGGGTCTAGAAATGGTCTAGATGCAAACTTGATCTATAAGTTTTACCCCTGTATGCTCAATTTGAAACTCTCCTTTATGCCTCTTCACCTTTCTCACATGTCTTACATGCTCATAATATAATTTCATACCTCTGCACATACATATTCATACTCACCATGTGTCTGCTCATGATATGACTACGCTTCTCAAGCATTTGGAAATTGATCATTGACATTTAAACACTTATAAATTTAACTATTCTTTACATACATGATTGATAAATGTCAATAAACCTCTCACAATATTTACATCATTCACTTCAACAAGATTCACTATGCACATACCTTCTCACAAGGTCTAGATAAGGCTTTACAAGATACCTTGATGCCTTGACTTGTTCTTTCCATGTCAAGATCTTAACACAACATCAACCAAGTAGATATAAGAAACTTAGACCTATACCTTTCTCTCTCATGTAAATCACTACATACCTTTAATTCTCATAAACTTGTCACAATATGCTCACAAGCTCATACATCAAATACCACTCATCATGCATCTTCACCAGATGCATATAGACATCAATGATAACACTATGCTAAAAAACTCCCCCTTTATCATTGATGGAAAAACACACTATAGTCTAATCAATTTCTTCTCCCCTAAATTGGAAAATCTTCCTTCATGAACTTATCTCCCTCTTTGACATTAATGATAAATGATTATACACACTAAAATTATTGGAACCATTCAATCTCCTTCTTTGGAAACTATTTTCAAAAATTGAAAAATAACGTAGAGCTACCAAGCTCCCCCTTAGATCAAGCATAGTCTTTAAATGAAATCTAATGAAAAAGTTCATACATCTTGTTCTTGATATGACTGATATGACTTAAACTCACTAAGATATCCCATTTGTTCTTATCTAACAAAGATCTTCTTCAAATGGACTCAGGTATACAAGACTACTTACCTTCTTTTATGTACCTTGATGCCATAGAGATGAATGATATCCAACTTCATTTTTATATTAAAGATTCATAAACATCCAACTTGTCTTCATGATCCTGCATACCTTCTCTGTACTACACAACTACTCTTGAAGCTCATGAATTATCTGATTAGATCCCCCTTTGTCCTTACAACTTTTTAGTCACATAATGAATAATAGTATTTTTTGTCATCTTTCATACTTTATTGGACCTTCAACCTTTTTTCACACCATAAAGACTCATAATATCATCCTCTTAGCTTCATAGTCCATATCTGATCCATATACATCATGACAACCCTTCTTGTATTAATTTAACACTCATTAGGTTTGTAAAACACCTAGTTGACTATCTACTAGACTGATATCTTTCTTGATCACCTTCATCTCACACAACCAAGTCATACCAACCATATAAACATATCATCTATGACCCAAAGGTCATATTCAGATGCTTAGATCAATCTCAATCAATTCTTATGAGCATACAACATCTCTATAATCAAAAAATTTCCATCATGTCTATTAAGTCTATATGTAAATAAAGATGTTATTTTTGTATCAATATATCTCCTTCATGGTTCTCAAACCACAATGCCATATACCTCATCATGATATATTCCTTGCATCATTCTATCAACTAGGTCTGCTCATACATACTTCATTATGATAGACCTTTATCATAACTTGTCTTCTTTATGATATACAAACTGAGACATGGGCCTTGGTACTTTATGACCTTAAGGTTATCTTTATAGGAATTTAATACTCAACTCTCTCTCACAACTAGATCAACATATGCATCAATAGTACAAACATACCATCTCTAACACAGATCAAGCACCTTGGTACCAATACCAAATCTCAACATAGATCAAGCTCAATTACAACTAGATATCAAAAACTTACCTTTCAACATGCCAAAAGATAAAACTTTCAACATAGACTCAATAATATTCAACATGTCTTCATACCTTCTTGACATACAACACCTTTCAAATATCAACAAGTATTCACCATGCTTCTACTTATAGATGAGTGTCTCCATGAAGCCTAATAGAGTAACCCATTTCATAAGGCACTATAACACAACAAATTTAAGAGATTCTTATATCTTCATACTCTCACAAGACTAAATATTCTTTAATTTCCTTTTAGGCTTGAATATCAACTTAGGCTTGACCTTTGAATTGGCCTCTTCATCATCCTTCTAAGCTGACAAACAATACTATTGACATTATTTCAAATCTAACTTATGATATACAATATCAAACAACCCACCTTGGTTTATGAGTTTATCATGACTCACCTTTTCATCTTTCTTCTTCTCAATCAACTCTTAATTCTTACTACTTTGATCAATCACATGAGAACCAAGACCTATCTTATCTCCTAACATGTGTCTTGAGTAACCACTATCCATATTCTAAGCTTTCATATAATCTTCTTCTTTAGTATTCATTCTACTACTACAATCGTTCTTTGGTATACCATTGACCTTTGAGGTCTAACTCTCCTTGGATTAAGCTTCTTAGGATCACCTTTAGGCTGTTAGTCCTATCTAAAATTTATTTCTATGATACCAATTTTTAGAATCATAATGACTCAAATGGGGGTGAATCATTCTTTAAAACCTTCTCTATAATACCACTTAAGCATTCATGAACATTCATTCAAACGTGTAGATCATAATATGACTAAGTAACCATCCACATATGCATGTAACATAAAAACACAAGATAACACAACTTATATATGATAAAACTTCAAGGGGAAGAAAACTCACTGATCCCTAAAAATTTACTACAGTCCTATAATAAAAAATATCAAGTTTATTGAAGCACCAACTTCACATGGAACACCAACCCCAATTAGCCAAGCACCCACTTAACTAGCATTTATCAAGAATCCACTTGCAAGGAGGCACCAACCCCCTAGATTAATTATCACTAACATATCCACCTAATTACTTTGATCGCCTTCATATCACATTGTTGATAAACTAATTGATGATGACCAACTCTTCACACTCGTATCCCTCTCAAATTGCCTTTTAGCCCTCTTCACTCAAATAGCCCTCTTATTGACTTGATTAGGTTATTTTAAATTGATCACCATACTAAAAACTCATATCATATATTCATTAATGTCTCTATACACCCCTATTATGGTCTACATGACCTCCTTCTACTCCTCAATATTTTCCTTTATTCGCTTGCACTCACAACACATACTCACTATTAGACCTAATTAGTCTTGATCTTATACAAGTCATTTTCTCTCACACACCTTGGTCATACATATACACTTTAACACTTTGATTACCATTAAAATAATTCTTATAACATGTTATAAACATGAATCAACTGATAAATTAGGTCATCCATAACTTAATATAACAAAATCTCTTTTAGGCCTTAAGGAGACCTAATTTAATTAGGCATTCATTAGATCACATTACACTTTATCTTTTTTTTTAACACTTAAAAACACCACACATAGTAGTATCACTTCATATATAAATAAAATATACCTTATCCAAATTCATTTTGTGTCCACAATACCTTTTAGGTCTGACCACTACTTGAACCTCTTCTCAAAACATTGTTCGCAATAGGCTTTCATACACACAAAAAGTCTATCTTGAATAACTGAAGCATAAACACAATTTATCCAAATAAACATGGGAAAAAATTACATATATATAATCCTAATGACCTAATTTTTATCACCATATTATTTATACTTCACAACTTATGGTAAAAGAACTCAAATCCTTCTCTGCACAATGCTCACTCTCAACTACCAACTAGACTCAAAACATAGTTATGGAAAATTGTACTTATAACACCTAAAATAACTAAAATAAAGTACTTATAATGCATTAAAATTATAATATAACATCCTCATAACAACATAAAATAAAAATAGCATAATCTATAATGTAAATTATTTGTCTTGTAGACCATTTTGTTGACCTTCTTTCTCTCAGACCTCACTCAACCATACAAGCCATTTTGGATTCAATGTTTCAACCTTCCACACTAACTTCAAATATTATTAAAATAATTTATAGGACATAAAATTCCCAAAAAAAAAATCATGTTCATTATATACATTAAATTATCACATATATTCTTAAACTCATCTCTGTAACTTGCTTACCCAGAACTACTAGTTTGCCTTGAAGACCAGTCATGGTGATAATAGCCTTCAAACACCTATATGACCATTTAAAAAGACTCTTGATGAATGTGTATGATATTTTAATATAATTATACCATTTTTATATATAATTATAATATTGTCAAATATCAATATTGGTCTTGCAAACCAATCTTTGAGCCTTTGTATCTCAATGTCTCATTTGAACCAGAGAAGTCAACTTATGAGCAACATTTTCATCATATCCATTGAGCTCCAAAACTTATTTACAATATGAAAATGTATTAAAATTATTTAAAATTTTATCTATTCAATTTTATTCATCCCTAATCCATGATAACACATCCCTAATCACCTTCTCACTTTTGCCTATGTTTCTCACTATTTGCACCATTAGGCCTGTTAGCGATAGGTTGTCTTGGATGACAAATTTATCACACCAAAGGTCTATAAAATACTAAAAAAATACCATGTCCATAAAATAAAAGTCACAATCTTTGTCCTCCATCCATTTTTTAACTTTGACTTGGTCAACTCTGACTGCTACAACAAATCTCTATGAAACAAGGCCTTTTTTATAGGGTCCACTCACACACCTAATAAGATAATTAGACTTGGAGGTGCTTGGTATAGTTAAATACATGATCCAATAGTTTTTATAGTCATTTTAGACCATTCTTGGTTGTTTTAAACAATATATTTCACATTGAGTCATTGTTAGGGTTGTAGAGAGGGTTAACATTTTTTCTAGTGTTAATGATTGTTCATAAAGGATTGTCCCTTACTTATAAAAATATGCTTTGAGAGATTATATAGTAACATTACCCATATTTCCTTAATAGATAAGGTTCCCATGTAGAGGTTACACATGCTAGTGAACATTTGAAATTCCTTTTCAGGTTGAGAACCCTTCATTCTATGCACACAAGAGACCTCAAAACCACTATTCATGTATTATCTTGCAAACCAAGACATTAAAATTTATGAACATGCTTGATACAACATATTATACCTCTAAAAACACTTAAATTTCCATAATTTCCTTGGAAATATAATCTCATACTCCATTAGGCTTCAATCTCTCTCTTTTCTCTTTTATCTTGACTTAAAAATCATATTAGGCTTTGAAATTCACCTTCATGTCTCTTTAAAAGTGATCTAAACCTTACTCAAAAACTCAAGCAACCTCTCTCATGTTCAAAAACTTACTACTTCTTTCATATGCCTTGATGATATCTCATTAGAACAGGTAGGGTCTAGAAATGTCTTAGATGTAGACTTGATTTGTAGGTCCTACCCCTATAGGCTCACCTTGAAACTCTCTTTTATGCCTCTACACCTTGCTCACATGTCTTACATGATCCTATTATTTATATGTATGTATATATGTGTATGTATGTATATATTTATATGCATGTGTGTGTGTGTGTGTGTGTGTGTGTGTGTGTGTGTGTGTGTGTGTGTGTGTGTGTGTGTGTGTGTGTGTGTGTGTGTGTGTGTGTGTGTGTGTGTGTGTGTGTGTCTATGTATGTATGTATAAATAACTTGCATAGTTAAAATAAAATTAGAAAATGACTAAAATAAATTAACAAATAAAAGGAGTAGATTGTAAAATATTGATATCTAAAAAATATGAGTCATATTTTAATGAAATCAATACAAAATATATATACCACAATTATACACCACTTGTAAAAAAATTAGGAACAAATAGTTTTTAAATTAAAAAATATGATTGTTTTAACAGTTATTTATTAAAAAAATAGACAATCACTAAAAGATTCATAAATTCTAAACTAAAAATAAGATTTCAATGAAATTTTTAGAGAAATAGGCTGAAAATAGTAAGAACAATATGTCAAAAAACTAGAAAAAATAGTAAATGGATTAAAAAGGACAACTATTTTAACAATCATTTTTTAAAAAATTAAATAAAATAGTAGAGAAGAATTGAGGGAAGAAGATGAATATATGGGGTGCACAATCAAGTCCCACTAGTCATTCCATTATGTGAACAATGAATCCAAGAGAGAAGATTAGTATTGTGTTAGTAAGATAAAATAAAATCCCAATAAACTCACTAAACTCTAACACCTCTAGCCTAGACACTAAGGAGAGCATAGGTAAAAAGCATGCATATGAAACACAACAAAAACATAAAATAATACCTTCTTTTACCTTCCTTGGAACTCCAAATGTCTTGTATAAATGTCTTGCTCAGCTTGTGAATCAATAAATCCTCATCAATGGATTTTTGTTGGCTCACCTTTCCTTGGCAACTTGGTTTGGTTGCTTGGCTCATGAATTTGGTATGGTAACATTACATTCAAGGATTATTTGCATCTATTTGTCTATTATAACATTACTCAAATATAGCTTAAAAATTAATGGGTATGGCCTTGTATTTATAGCCTCAAGAATTAATTCTCACCCAAGGTGAGTTAAGGATTGTTTCTTCTTCCTGATGAATGGATCTTTGACACTCTGATTCTTCTTCTTGATGAATGGAGCTTTAAAAATCTGATCCTTCTTGACTGACTCGAACACGCTTCTGCAATACCAAGCTATGTGTCTGAATTTGTTTCACTTGTATCATACTATGGTCTCTTCATCAAAATTTGATAGAGGAGCAAAAGAGTTGTGGCTTCTGCTTGACTCTACTTGACTTTCCTTCCCCTTATTTCTGAAATTGTTAGCTCTTTTTCTACATTCTAATTTCTTGTGACCATATCCATTAAAATAAAAACAATAGCCATAAAAATAAGACATGTCTGTATATCTCTCACCTGATTGCCTTTTGTAGCTTTGTTCCTTCCAGCCTTCTCTATTTGGAATGTCCTCTATATTCTTTACTTCTCCCCTTTTTGTTATTGCTTGTGTAAGAGCTTCAGCATAGCTCTTTTTCTTTTCAAAACCAATCCCTGTCTTATCTAAATATACTTTTTGACTTTCCAATATCTTATTCAACATGTTAGTGCTATCTTCAAATTTTGAATCACTAATTACTTTATCACTGACTACTTTCTTAATATCTTCTTTTAAAGAGGCAATTTCAATAACATACCTTTCACAATTTTTTCTTGTTATTTCCAACTATACTGTGAGATATTCTTCATTCTTCTTGGCTTATTTAAAGTGTGCTTGTAGATCTTCAATCATTTCTTTTGACTCTTGTTCATTTTTCTCAATCTGGTGCTTTAACCTTCAATTCTTCTTCTAAACAGCTTCTAACTCTTCTAGGGCACAATTGAGTTCTCCTTCCATATCTACTTCAGCTTCCTCTTCTTCTTCTTGATTATAATGTATGGCCATGAATAGAATCTCTTCTTCTTCTAAATCGTTGACTCCACTATCTTTAACTGAGCTAGGATCTTTAGAATATAGGCTCTTCTTCTTGAATCCCTTCTTGGATTTGCCTTTGAAATTATTCTTGTATGTAGGCTTTTCTTCTTCATCATCATTAACCTTATCTAGGCATCTAGCTGAAAAATGTCCAATCTTTCCATAATTAAAGCATTTAAAAGATAATTTTCCTTGATATTTACTTGTTCCTCTTTTTGGCCTATGAATGAAAAGTGCTTAGTCATCATCTTCATCATCACTGGAACTATCACTTGATTCTTGAATCTTACCTTTCTCTTTCTTTGATGTCTTGAAAGATGCTTCTCTCTTTGAGGGTTTATCTTGTTCTATCCGCATCTCATATGTCTTAATAATACCATGAAGATCATCCATCTTTAGCTTGGCTAAATTCTTCATCTCCTCAATTGCTAAAACCTTTTCATCATATCTCATTGGTAGAGATCTCAAAATCTTTTGCACCACCATTGTCTCTTCCAATGTTTCTCCAAGACCTTGAATCCAATTTACTATCTGATCAACTTGCAAGAGATAACTTGCTATATCTTCTTCTTCTTCCATCTTCAAACTTTCAAACTGCCTTCTAAAAGTCTGTAGCTTAGCTTGCTGAACCTTTCCATCACCTTTGTAAATATTCTCAAGTTTTACCCAAGTTTCATGAGTAGATTTACATTGCATAACTTTAACAAATTTAGATTCACATAAACCACATAAAATAGCATTTAAAGCTTTAGCATTACATTCACTTGCCTTCTTTTTTGCTAGAGTAATTGTAGATGTCTATGGCTCTTCATATTCCTCAACCACTGATCTCCATATGTCAAATCCAAGGGCCATCAAATAAACCTTCATTCTCATGCTCCAAAAAGCATAATTCATCCCATCAAACAAAGGTGTCTTATTTTTATAAAATCCTTCCTGTGACCCAGCCATCGTGCTTTCCTGATCTACCTTCAAGCTATAAAACTTTTCAAAAAGGAACCTGGTCTGATACCAATTGTTAAATATGGAATATACTAAGAGGGGGGGTGAATCAGTATATTATTTATCTTATAAAACTTTCCCTTTATCAAAATCTTCTTAATCAAACATTCAAGATATGAAATAAAACTCAAATAATAAACATCACACATGATAGAGAGAGACACTAGATATAACGTGGAAACCCAATGTGGAAAAAACCACAGAGAATCAATCTCAAATATATTCATGAGAACAAACCCAGAAGAGCACCATACCCCTTTTCCAGGTACAAACCTCAACTACAATTCATGAGCACCAACCCACAAGAGCTTCAAACCCCTTTGCTGAGCACCAACCTAGCTACTAGTCATGAGCACCAACCCACAGGAGCAACAACCCCTTTGTGTATACCACACACCTATCTCTCAATGTTGCTATCTCAACAAATGATAGTTCAATACAACATCTCTTTCCTCTCTCTCACTTTTGCTCTTCTAAGCTAGATATAACAAATACAAATCATATTCATCTCTCACAATTGCTCTTCTAAGCTAGATATTACAATATCAAATCAACCTCTCTCATCCATATTACAAATGGCTACTCAAGCCTTTATTTATAGCTTTCTAAATGACCTTTGGCCTTCCTCCTTTTTGACCCTTCAATCCTCATGGAAAATGGCACCAATCTTGGATGACCCTTCATATTCAATCCTTTGAAAAGTCATGTGGTGACCCTTCATGACCAAAAATGTCTTTCCCACTTTTTTCCTTATCTTTGGTGACTTTTCGTATTCCTTAAAGTGTCCCTTCATGAGAAATTTTCCCTTCCTCTTTTGTCTTCACTTGGCGACTCTTGGTATTCCCCAAGATGACTCTTCGTGGGAAAATACGTCCCATCCTTCTTTTGTCTTTACCTCATGGCTCTTTGACTTCTCCATGGGCCCTTCTTTTGTCTCATATGCAACCAAAAATGTATTCATTAATATTAAATAAATATTAACTCATATCAGCCAAGATATATTTATTACCAACAACATTAAATGCAATGGGGCCTTTATCACCAATAATACTAAACCTTTGACATCAATGACAATATTTCTAATCATCTCCCCCTTTGTCATTGATGGCAACCTCAATCCTAAAACTACCACATCTTGTCACCTACACATATTGTCATCTAAAAGCATATAGTAACTCCCCCTTACTGTAGCAACCTTGTAATGAAATTACTTCAAGATTTAAGTATAACAGCAGAATTATATCCAAATATGACTTAAATATATCCAAATATATGATAATAGATAAGCCACTTTGAGGAGGCAACCTCCACAAGCTTAAATAAGAGTAGAATTCACAATATGATGATAAATGATTACCCACTACCTCCTATATATAGTCTAACTAGGCCATGGTTACTCCATAGGCTGACCTACTAATCTAAAGAAAGCCACAAGTCAGCTAAGTAATATAATGTCAAAGAGGGATAAGTAAGCCACAAGTTGGCTAATACTATCCTCATACATGTGATAGGTTAGGGGCATAGCATGCCCTTCCCCTTCAAACCAACGTTGTCCTCAACATTGAACTGTGGATGTTGTTGCAGAAATTCTTCACCTTCCCAAGTTGCATCTTCACTGCTTTGGTTTTTCCACTTGATCAAATATTCCTTAATCTCTCTGGTTCTCAACCTCTTAGTACGTGTTTGGAGGATCTTCTCTAGTTCTAAAATGACTCATCCTTCTTCATCTAGTTTTAGGAGCTCTGTCTGGGCAAAAACTTTCTATCCAATGACCTTCTTCAAATAAGAAACATGAAATACTAGGTGTATGTGAGATGAATGAGCTAACTCGAGCTTATAAGCCACACTTCCAATTTTTTGTAGAACCTGATAAGGGCCATAATACTTTGGATCAAGTTTGTTGTCCTTTTTCTATTGCTTCAAGGACATCTACTTATAAGGTTGCAAATGAACAAATACCCAGTCACCCACCTCAAAATTTTGCTCACTCTGGTGTTGATCTGCTTGTTACTTTAGCCTATTTTGTGCCAAGGCCAAATTCTCTCTCAAACTAGCCAAAACCTCTTGTTGATGTTGAATGTGCTCTTCCACATCTTGAACCTTGGTGTGCACCTTTAATGAAAAAGTGATGGAAGGTGGATGGTAACCATATAGTGCTAGAAATGGAGACATTTTAGAAGAGGTATGGAAAGATGTGTTATACCACCATTCTGCAAGTGGTAGCCATTTAACCCAATGTGCTTGTTTATCTGATACAAAATAATGGAGATACCCCTATAAACATTTGTTAACCACTTCAGTTTGTCCATCAGATTGGGGGTGGTAAGATGAGCTATGAGCTAGCTGAGTACCCAAACAAGAAAATAGTTCAGTCCAGAAATTACTAGTGGAAATAAGATCACGATCACTTACAATTATTTTTGGGGTTCCATGTAATTTGAGAACTGCTTCCATAAAAATAGATGCAATTGTACTTGCTAAAAATGGATGTGAGAGAGCACAAAAATGGGCATATTTTGTAAGTCTATCCACAATGAAAAAAATAACATTATTACCTTTAGAACAAGGCAACCCAGTGATAAAATCCATGGAAACCTCCTCCCACCTTTGACTAGGAATTGCTAATGGTTGTAACAAACCTAGGGTCTTAACTGTGTCACCTTTATTCTGTTGGCATATCATGCATTCTTCCACAAACTTTTTTACATCTCCCTTGAGTCCTTCCTAAAATAATTCTTTCTTAATTCTATGATAAGTTTTCAAGAACCCTGAGTGTCCCCCGAGTGGAGATGCATGCAACTCAGGAAGAATCTTATGCTTAAGCTCTGAAGTTTTGCACAAGTATAACCTACCCTTATACCATAGGACATTACCTTTCCATTCAATTTTTTTAGAGGATAAATTACCTTGCTGGAGATTTTGAATCAGAACCTATGTATCCTTGTCTTGCTCCCATTCTAACCTAGCTTCATCCACCCAATCTGCTTGCAATATGGACATTGCACAAAGTAATGCTTCTATGGATGCATCCCGTCTAGATAGTGCATCTACTACTACATTATCTTTACCCTTCTCGTAGATGATTTAAAAATCATAACCCAACATTTTGGTTACCCATTTTTGTTTTTCCTCAAATGATAATCTTTGCTCCAAAAAGTATTTGAGACTATCATGATCTATTTTCACCTTAAAGTTTCTACCCATCAGATAAGGCCTCTATTGTTTAACTGCATGAAGAATAGCCATCATTTCTTTCTCATAGACAAGTTTTTGTAGATTCTTACCTTTGAATTGATGACTTTCAAATGCAATGGGTCTTCCTTCCTACATTAGTACTGCCCCCAATCCAGACCCAGAAGCATCACATTCAATAGTGAATGTTTGTGAGAAGTCTAGAGTAGCCAAAACTGGAGTGGTGCACATAGCTACTTTTAGTTTCTCAAATGCTTTGGTGGCATCATCATTCCAATGGAAAGCATCCTTCTTTAGCAATGTAGTGAGTGGTGTTGCTATGCTGCCATAACCTTTCACAAATCTTCTATAGTAACCTGTTAGTCCAAGAAAACCTTGAAGGTTTTTGAGATTTTTTGGCATGGGCCATTCCATTATTGCTTTAATCTTTTGAGGATCAACTTTGACCCCTTCATGGGAAACAATGTGACCAAGGTGATCTACCTCCTGTACCCCAAAAGCACATTTAGATGGCTTCACATAAAGTTAGTGCTTCTCCAAAACTATCAACACCTATTTCACATGTTGTAGATGTGCTTCCCATGTCTGACTATAAATCAATATGTCATGAAATAAAACTAGCACAAACTTCCTTAACAAAGGCCTAAAAATAGTGTTCATCAAGCTCTAAAAAGTAGATGGTGAATTTGTAAGACCAAAGGGCATTACCAAAAACTCATAATGGCCCTCAGGTGTTCTAAAAGCAGTTTTATGAACATCTTCATCCTTGATTCTAATTTGATGGTACCTCGAGCGAAGATCCAATTTTTTTAAATAATTAGCACCATGCAACTCATCAAGTAAATCATCAATTACTAGAATAGGAAACTTATCTTTGATGGTGTACTTGTTGATTTTCCTATAATCTGGGCACATCCTCCATGTGTCATCCTTCTTCCGCACTATGACCATTGGTGATGAATATGCACTTTGGCTATGCTTGATGATCCCTGCCTCCAGCATCTCATGGACCATCTTTTCAATTTCACTCTTTTGTGCATATGGATATCTATATGGTCTGATATTTGGTGGTTGACTACCTGGAATTAGTTGAATGGCATGATCATGTTCTCTTTTTGGTGGTAGTTCTTTTCGCATGGCCCCAAAAATAGATGAGTGGTCTTCAAGAATTATTTTTAGATCAGGATGTGTAGATACCTTTGGGGCTTGAACTTCTATGGAGCATAATCATGTAATAATTCCCTCTACCCCCTTTTTTAGCATCTTGGTCATCTAATGTGAACTAACCAATTATGGAGATTTTGCATGTAATCCATGTAGTTCAATTTTCTTACCTTCAGAATGAAAGCGCATGAATAGTTCTTGGAAGTTCATCTCAATGGTACCTAAGGTTGTGAGCCATTGGACTCCCAAAATAATGTCTGTGTTACCCATGGGAATAGAAAACATAGGAGAGTCAAGATTGTACCCACCCATAGTAAGCTTAATACTATGGCATTTGCTTGAACAATTAATTTTGCCACCATCTTCAATCATGACCTAAAATTTTGGTGATGGGTAGATGAAATAGTTTAATCGAGTGGCCAACTTATGGTTTATAAAGTTATGTGTACTCCCTGAATCAATCAACACTGTCACCTTCTGTTTCTTGAGGAGACCCACCACCTTAAGAGTTTGTGGAGTGCTAATACCTAAAAGTGCATGACAAGAGATTGTAGGTTGGAAATCTTCAGGTACCTCCTCTATATCTTCCTCATCATCATTGGAGGCATCATCTACTTCTTCATCTTCATTTGGTCCCTCAATATAGAATAACTTCTTCTCAGCACATCTATGTCCTTTACTCCGCTTGCTATCACAACTAAAACATAATCCTTTTGCATGCTTTTCTTCAATTTGTTGAGGGGTCAATCTAGTAGGTGGAGGAAATGTTGATGATGATATGCTACGATCTTTGAAGTGAGTGAATGGCTGCTTCTTGTTGGCTATAAATTTTTCCTCAGCTCTATGTGCTAGGATAATAGATTCAAAAATATTAAGTGGATTAAACATGCGTACCTCATGTTGAATGTGGTCCTTGAGTCCACCCAAAAATAGGTCATTCAAGTTTGCATCAGAAATTGTCTCCACACGTAAGGATAGGTTCTAAAAATGATGAATATAATCCTTGATAGAGCTATTTTGTCACAATTTTTTTAGTTGGCTGAAGTAATTATCTGTCACACTATTGCCACAGTGTAATTGTAGCTACTCTGTAAAAATTGACCAGGTGACATTGAGACTCATCTTTTTCTTTTGAGCACACAACCATCGATACCAAATAAATTGATCAGGTTCAAGATACAAGGATGCCATGGTAACGTTTTGTCCACTTGGAATCTGATGTAGGTTAAAAAAACTCTCCATTTGGTTGAGCCAATTGAGTGGATCTTTTCCATCGAATTTGCGCATATCCACTTTTAGTAATAGGTTCTTCTGTGGCCATGGAGTTGGATTTGAAGTAGACTGGTTAGAAGAACCACCCTAGTGGGTTTGTGAAATAGAGTTAGCTTGATGATTAATGTTCAAATCCATCATGATATATCCTAAACTATCTTGTATGGATTGCATATTAGATTGTATGTCTTGCACCTCACTCTGAATGCCTTGCACACTATAGTCAAGCTGGCTCACTTTGTGATCTATGTCAAAAAACCCTGGTACAAAGGGTCTATTACACCCCCCTTCTAACTCCATCTCATCCTTTTTAGGAGTTTTTCTTGGAGTTTTAGCACCCTTTCCTCGGCCTCAAGTTTGTGGACTTGCCATAAAAGGGTTTTACGATGTCGACCCTTATTGACACTTTTGACCCAACTTTGACCAAGAAATTTTGGAATTATATCGGCATCAATTCAAAATATACAAAGAACAAACCATAACCAAGTTTTTCTAAGCTTTCCAAAAATGTAAACAACTCAGAAAAATTCTTTGAATTGCACATGATAGAGCAATTTTATGAAAAACCATAAAATAGTGATAACTTTTGAAAAACAGATCCAAATGAGCTGAAATTTAATGGAAGCTTAATGTGATGATTTCTCACCTCTAGTAAAAATATTTTAGAGAAATTTGCAACCATTTTTTATATATCACAAAATTTAAAAATTTAGTGTTTCACCACAAGATTGCCCAAATCGTAGCTCTGATACCACTTGTAATGAAATTACTTAAATAATTAAGTAAAACAGAAAAATTATATCCAAATATGACTGAAATATATCCAAATATATGATAATAGATAAGCAACTTCGAGGGGGCAACCTCCACAAGCTTCAATAAGAGTAGAATTCACAATATGATGATAAATGATTACCCACTACCTCCTATATATAGTCTAACAAGGCCATGGTTACTCCATAGGCCGACCTACTAATCTAAAGAAAGCCACAAGTTAGCTAAGTAATATAATGTCAAAGAGGGATAAGTAAGCCACAATTTGGCTAATAATATCCTCATACATGTGATAGGTTAGGGGCGTAGCAAACCTATACCTCTTCCCTGTACGTATTTTATGCACCTGTACCTATACCTATTTTTGTACCTATTATTCTCCCCCTTTGACATCAATGGCAAAGGGCCTACATAGAGCTAACACTTAGCTCCCCCTCACTTGATGTTGAATATCAATGGTAGGAAGTAAAAGAAATTACTCCCAACTCCTCTCGCCGATCTTTGAATGTATCTTTTGATCGTGCCTTTGAGAAGATATCTAACAAAACATATACATTGTTCCCTTTCCTTTGAGCATCTGCAATCAACTCATTTAAATCTTTTCTTCTAATCTCACAACCTTCAGCATGAAACCTTAATGTGTATCCTTGATCACAAATTTGACTAACACTCAATAGATTATGCTTAAGACCTTTTACATACAAAACATTCTTAGTCTTAGTTCTACCATAATCCAAACTCAAAGTACCTTTTTTGGCTATCCTTGCAATGGTTTTATCTCTGAATCTCACTGTACCACCATTTATCTTCTTTAGAGAAATGAACTTAATTTTATCACTTGTCATCTGCCTCGAACATCTGCTATCAATTAACCATGGTTGATCTTTACCTCTTACATGAAGTGCTATCTGAACCATCATTGAATCTTCAAATTGTTTCTTCTACCATGAACATGTATGAACCTTCTTCCTGATGAAGGATATTTGACACTTTGATTCCTCTTCTTCATGAATGGAGCTTTGAAACTCTGATCCTTCTTGACTAACTCGAACACGCTTCTACAATACCAAGCTATGTGCCTAATGTTGTTGCACTTGTAGCATACTATGGTCTCTTCATCAAAGTTTGATAGAGGAGCAAAAGAGTTGTGGCATCTGCTTGACTCTACTTGACTTTCTTTCCCCTTATTTCTGAAATTGTTAGCTCTTTCTCTACATTCTAATTTTTTGTGACCATATCCATTATAGTAAATACAATAGCCATAAAAATAAGACATGTCTGTATATCTCTGACCTGATTGCCTTTTGTAGCTTTGTTCCTTCCAGTCTTCTCTATTTGGAATGTCCTCTATATTCTTTACTTCTCCCCTTTTTTTTTCGCTTGTGTAAGAGCTTCAGCATAGCTCTTTTTATTTTCAAAACTAATCCCTGTCTTATCTGAATATGCTTTTTGAATTTCCAATATCTTATTCAACATGTTAATGCTATCTTCAAATTTTGAATCACTGGCTACTTTATCACTGACTGCTTTCTTAATATCTTTTTTTAAAGAGGAAATTTCAATAACATACCTTTCACAATTTTTTTTTGCTATTTCCAACTATGCTGTGAGATCTTCTTCATTCTTCTTGGCTTCTTCAAAGTGTGCTTGTAGATCTTCAATCATTTCTTTTGACTCTTGTTCATTTTTCTCAATCTAGTGCTTTAACTTTTGATTCTTCTTCTGAATAGCTTCTAACTCTTCTAGGGCACAATTGATTTCTCCTTCCATATATACTTTAGCTTCCTCTTCTTCTTCTTGATTATCATGTATGGCCATGAATAGAATATCTTCTTCTTCTGAATCATTGACTCCACTATCTTCAACTAAGCTAGGATCTTTAGAATACAGGCTCTTCTTCTTGAATCCCTTCTTGGATTTGCCTTTGAAATTTTTCTTGTATGTAGGCTTTTCTTCTTCTTCATCATTAACCTTATCTCGGCATCTAGTTGAAAAATGTCCAATCTTTCCATAATTAAAACATTTAAAATGTAATTTTCCTTGATATTTACCTATTCCTCTTTTCGGCCTATGAATGAAAAGTGCTTCATCATCACTGAAACTATCACTTGATTCTTGAATCTTAGCTTTCTCCTTCTTTGATGTCTTGAAAGCCGCTTCTCTCTTTGAGGGTTTATCTTGTTCTGTCTGCATCTCATATGCTGTGAGAATACCATGAAGCTCATCCATCTTTAGCTTGGCTAAATTCTTCATCACCTCGATTGTTGAAACCTTTGCATCATATCTCATTGGTAGAGATCTCAAAATCTTTTGTGCCACTGTTGTCTCTTCCAATGTTTCTCCAAGACCTTGAATCTGATTTACTATCTGATCAACTCGCAAGAGATAACTTGCTATATCTTCTTCTTCTTCCATCTTCAAACTTCTAAACTGCCTTCTAAAAGTCTACAGCTTAGTTTGCTGAACCTTTCCATCACCTTTGTAAATATTCTCAAGTTTTACCCAAGTTTCATGAGCAGATTTACATTTCATAACTATAACAAATTCAGATTCACATAAACCACATAAAATAGCATTTAAAGCTTTAGCATTACATTCATTTACCTTCTTTTTTGCTGGAGTAATTGTAGATGTCTGTGGCTATTCATATTCCTCCACCACTAATTTCTATATATCGAATCCAAGGGCCATCAAATAAACCTTCATTCTCATGCTCCAAAAAGCATAATTCATCCCATCAAACAAAGGTGCCTTACTTGTAGAAAATCCTTCCTATGACCCAGCCATCGTGCTTTTTCAATCTACCTTCAAGCTATAAAACTTTTCAAAAAGGAACATGCTCTGATACCAATTATTAAGCATGGAATATACTAAGAGAGGGGGTGAATCAGTATATTATTTATCTTATAAAAATTTCCCATTATCAAATTCCACTTAATCAATCATTCAAGATATGCAATAAAACTCAAATAATAAACATCACACAAGACAGAGAGAGACACCAGATATAATGTGGAAACCTAATGTGGAAAAAACCATAGAGAATCAATCTCAAATATATTCATGAGAACAAACCCACAAGAGCATCATACCCCTTTTCCATGTACAAACCTCATCTACAATTCGTGAGCACCAACCCACAGGAGCTTCAATCCCCTTTACCGAGTACCAACCTAGCTACTATTCATGAGCACCAACCCACAGGAGCACCAACCCCTTTGCTGAGCACCAACCCAATAATAATTCATGAGCACCAACCCACAGGAGCACCAACCTCTTTATGTATACCACACACCTATCTCTCAATGTTGCTATCTCAACAAATAATAGTTCAATACAACATCTCTTTCCTCTCTCTCACTTTTTCTCTTCTACGCTAGATATAACAAATACAAATCATATTCATCTCTCACAATTGCTCTTCTAAGCTAGATATTACAATATCAAATCAACCTCTCTCATCCATATCACAAATGGCTACTCAAGCCTTTATTTATAGCTTTCCAAATGACCTTTGGCCTTCCCCCTTTGTGACCCTTCAATCCTCATGGAAAATGGCACCAATCTTGGATGACCCTTCATATTCAAGCCTTTGAAAAGTCATGTGGTGACCCTTCATTACCAAAAATTTCTTTCCCACTTTTGTCCTTATCTTTGGTGACTTTTTGTATTCCTTAAAGTGTCCCTTCATGAGAAATTTGCCCTTCCTCTTTTGTCTTAACTTGGTGACTCTTGGTATTCCCCAAGATGACTCTTCATGGGAAAATACGTCCCATCCTTTGTTTGTCTTTACCTCATGGCTCTTCGACTTCTCCATGGGCCCTTATTTTTTCTCATATGCAACCAAAAATATATTCATTAATATTAAATAAATATTAACTCCTATTAGCCAAGATATATTTATTACCAACAACATTAAATGCAATTGGGCCTTTATCACTAATAATACTAAAGCTTTGACATCAATGACAATATTTCCAACAATCTCCCCCTTTGTCATTGATGGCAACCTCAATCTTGAAACTACCACATCTTGTCACCTACACATACTATCATCTGAAAGCATACAGTAACTCCCCCTTACTATAGCAACCTGTACATGTTCCCTATATGTATTTTCTGCACTTGTACCTATACCTATTTTTTACCTATTATTCTCCCCCTTTGACATCAATGGCAAAGGGCCTACATGGAGCTAACACTTAGCTCCCCCTCACTTGATGCTAAACATTAATGGCAGGAAGTAATAGAAATTACTCCCAACTCCTCTCGTTGATCTTTAAATGTATCTTTTGATTGTGCCTTTGAGAAGATATCTAATAAAAGATATGCATTGTTCCCTGTCCTTTGAGCATCTACAATCAACTCATTTGAATCTTTTCTTCTAATATCACGACCTTTAGCATGAAACCTTAATGTGTATCCTTGATCACAAATTTGACTAACACTCAATAGATTATGCTTAAGACCTTTTACATACAAAACATTCTTAGTCTTAGTTATACCATAATCCAAACTCAAAGTACCTTTTCCAGCTATCCTGGTAATGGTTTTATCTTCGAAACTCACTATACCACCATTTATCTTCTTTAGAGAAATGAACTTACTTTTATCACCTGTCATATGCCTTGAACATCTACTATCAATTAACCATGGCTGATCTTTACCTCTTACATGCAGTGCTGTCTGAACCATCATTGAATCTTCAAATTGTTTCTTCTGCCATGAACATGTATGAACCTTCTTCCTGATGAATGGATCTTTGACACTTTGATTCTTCCTCTTGATGAATGGAGCTTTGAAACTTTGATCCTTCTTGACTGAATCGAACACGCTTCTACAATACTGAGCTATGTGTCTAAATTTGTTTCACTTGTAGCATACTATGGTCTCTTCATCAAAGTTTGATAGAGGAGCAAAAGAGTTCTGGCTTCTGCTTGACTCTATTTGACATTCCTTCCCCTTATTTCTGAAATTGTTAGCTCTTTTTCTACACTCTAATTTCTTGTGACCATATCCATTACAATAAAAATAATAGCCATAAAAATAAGACTTATCTATATATCTCTGACCTGATTGCCTTTTGTAGCTTTGTTCCTTCCAGCCTTCTCTATTTGGAATGTCCTCTGTATTCTTTACTTCTCCCCTTTTTGTTTCCACTTGTGTAAGAACTTCAGCATAGCTCTTTTTCTTTTCAATCTGATACCTGTCTTATCTTAATATGCTTTTTGACTTTCCAATATCTTATTCAACATGTTAATGCTATCTTCAAATTTTGAATCACTAACTACTTTCTTAATATCTTATTTTAAAGAGGCAATTTCAATAACATACCTTTCACAATTTTTTCTTGCTATTTCCAACCGTGCTGTGAGATCTTCTTCATTCTTCTTGGCTTCTTCAAAGTGTGCTTGTAGATATTCAATCATTTTTTTGACTCTTGTTCATTTCTCTTGATCTGGCACTTTAACGTTTGATTCTTCTTTTGAACAGCTTCTAACTCTTCTAGGGCACAATTGAGTTCCCCTTCCATATCTACTCCAGCTTCCTCTTCTTCTTCTTGATTATCATGTATGGCCATGAATATAATCTCTTCTTCTTCTGAATCACTAACTCAAATATCTTCAACTGAGCTAGGATCTTTAGAATACAGGCTCTTCTTCTTGAATCCCTTCTTGGATTTGCCTTTGAAATTATTCTTGTATGTAGGCTTTTCTTCTTCATCATCATTAACCTTATCTGGGCATCTAGCTAAAAAATGTCCAATCTTTCCATAAATAAAATATTTAAAAGATAATTTTCCTTGATATTTACCTATTCCTCTTTTTGGCCTATGAATGAAAAGTGCTTCATCATCACTGAAACTATCACTTGATTCTTGAATCTTAGCTTTCTCCTTCTTTGATGTCTTAAAATCCACTTCTCTCTTTGAGGGTTTATCTTGTTCTATCCGCAACTCATATGCCATGAGAATACCATGAAGCTCATCCATCTTTAGCTTGGCTAAATTCTTCATCTCCTTGATTGCCAAAACCTTTGCATCATATCTCATTGGTAGAGATCTCAAAACTTTTTGCACCACCATTGTCTCTTCCAATGTTTCTCCAAGACCTTGAATCTGATTTACTATCTGATCAACTCGTAAGAGATAACTTGCTATATATTCTTCTTCTTCCATATTCAAACTTTCAAACTCCTTTCTAAAAGTCTGCAGCTTATCTTGTTGAACCTTTCCATTATCTTTGTAAATATTCTCAAGTTTTACCCAAGTTTCATCAGCAGATTTACATTGCATAACCTTAACAAATTTAGATTCACATAAACCACATAAAATAGCATTTAAAGCTTTAGCATTACATTCACTTGCCTTCTTTCCTTTTGGAGTAATTGTAGATGTCTATGGCTCTTCATATTCCTCCACCACTGATTTCCATATGTCAAATATAAGGGCCATCAAATAAACCTTCATTATCATGCTCCAAAAATCATATTTCATCCCATCAAACAAAGGTGCCTTATTTGTAGAAAATCCTTCCTGTACCCAGCCATCGTGCTTTCCTGATCTACCTTCAAGCTGTAAAACTTTTTGAAAAGGAACCTGCTCTGATACCAATTGTTAAGCATAGAATATACTAAGAGGGGGGGTGAATTAGTATATTATTTATCTTATATAATTTTCCCTTTATCAAATTCCACCTAATCAAACATTCAAGATATGCAATAAAACTCAAACAATAAACATCACACAAGATAGAGAGAGACACCAGATATAACATGGAAACCCAATGTGGGAAAAACTATAGAGAATCAATCTCAAATATATTCATGAGAACAAACCCACAAGAGCACCATACCCCTTTACCAAGTACAAACCTCAGCTACAATTCATGAGCACCAACCCACAAGAGCCTCAAACCCCTTTGCCGAGCACCAACCCAACAATAATTCATGAGCACCAACCCACAGGAGCACCAACCCCTTTGTGTATACCACACACCTATCTCTCAATGTTGATATCTCAACAAATGATAGTTCAATACAACATCTCTTTCCACTCTCTCACTTTTGCTCTTCTAAGCTAGATATAACAAATACAAATCACATTCATCTCTCATAATTGCTCTTCTAAACAAGATATTACAATATCAAATCAACCTCTCTCATCCATATTACAAATGGCTACTCAAGCCTTTATTTATAGCTTTCCAAATGACATTTGGCCTTCCTCCTTTGTGAGCCTTCAATCCTCATGGAAAATGGCACCAATCTTGGATGACCCTTCATATTTAAGACTTTGAAAAGTCATGTGGTGACCCTTCATGACCAAAAATGTCTTTCCCACTTTTGTCCTTATCTTTGGTGACTTTTCGTATTCCTTAAAGTGTCCCTTCGTGACAAATTCGCCCTTCCTCTTTTGTCTTCACTTGGTGACCTTTGGTATTCCCCAAGATGACTCTTCATAGGAAAATACATCCCATCCTTCTTTTGTCTTTACCCCATGGCTCTTTGACTTCTCCATGGGCCCTTATTTTGTCTCATATACAATCAAAAATATATTTGTTAATATTAAATAAATATTAACTCATATTAGCCAAGATATATTTATTACCAACAACATTAAATGAAATGGGGCATTTATCACCAATAATACTAAAGATTTGACATCAATGACAATATTTCCAACAATTTCCCCCTTTGTCATTGATGGCAACCTCAATCCTACAACTGCCACATCCTATCACCTACACATACTATCATCTAAAAGCATACAGTAAATCCCCCTTACTATAGCAACCTGTACCTATTCCCTGTACCTATTTTTTGCACCTATACTTGTACCTATTTTTTTACCTATTATTCTCCCCCTTTGACATCAATGGCAAAGGGCCTACCTGGAGCTAACACTTAGCTCCCCCTCACTTGTTGATGAACATCAATGGTAAGAAGTAATAGAAATTACTCCCAACTCCTCTCACCGATCTTTCAATGTATGTTTTGATCGTGCCTTTGAGAAGATATCTGACAAAACATATACATTGTTCTCTATCCTTTGAGCATTTGCAATCAACTCATTTGAATCTTTTCTTCTAATCTCACAACCTTCAGCATGAAAGTTTAATGTGTATCCTTGATCACAAATTTGACTAACACTCAATAGATTATGCTTAAGACCTTTTACATACAAAACATTCTTAGTCTTAGTTCTACCATAATCAAAACTCAAAGTACCTTTTCCAACTATCCTGGCAGTGGTTTTATCTCTAAATCTCATTGTACCACCATTTATCTTCTTTAGAGAAATGAACTTACTTTTATCACCTGTCATATGCCTCAAACATCCACTATCAATTAACCATGGCTAATCTTTACCTCTTACAAGCAGTGCTGTCTGAACCATTATTGAATCTTCAAATTGTTTCTTTTGCCATGAACATGTCTGAACCTTCTTCTTGATGAATGTATCTTTGACACTCTGATTCTTCTTCTTAAAGAATGGAGCTTTTAAACTCTGATCCTTCTTGACTGACTCGAACATGCTTCTGCAATACCGAGCTATGTGTCTGAAGTTGTTGCACTTGTAGCATATTATGGTCTCTTCATCAAAGTTTGATAGAGGAGCAAAAGAGTTATGGCTTCTACTTAACTCTACTTGAATTTCCTTCCCCTTATTTCTGAAATTGTTAGCTCTTTTTCTAAATTCTAATTTCTTGTGACCATATCCATTACAATAAAAACAATAGCCATAAAAATAAGACCTATCTATATATCTCTGACCTGATTGACTTTTGTAGCTTTGTTCTTTCCAGCCTTCTCTATTTGGAATGTCCTCTATATTCTTTACTTCTCCCCTTTTTGTTTCCACTTGTGTAAGAGCTTCATCATAGCTCTTTTTCTTTTCAAAATGGATCCTTGTGTTATCTGAATATGCTTTTTGACTTTCCAATATCTTATTCAACATGTTAGTGCTATCTTCAAATTTTGAATCACTGACTACTTTATCACTGACTGCTTTCTTAATATCTTCTTTTAAAGAGGCAATTTCAATAACATACCTTTCACAATTTTTTTTGCTATTTCCAACTATGCTATGAGATCTTCTTCATTCTTCTTGGCTTCTTCAAATTGTGCTTGTAGATCTTCAATCATTTCTTCTGACTCTTGTTCATTTTTCTCGATCTGGTGCTTTAACCTTTGATTCTTCTTCTAAATATCTTCTAACTCTTCTAGGGCACAATTGAGTTCTCCTTCCATATCTGCTTCAGTTTCCTCTTCTTCTTCTTGATTATCATGTATGGCCATGAATAGAATTTATTCTTCTTTTGAATCACTGACTCCACTATCTTTAAGTGAGCTCGGATCTTTAAAATATAGGCTCTTCTCGAATCCCTTCTTGGATTTGCCTTTGAAATTCTTCTTGTATGTAGGCTTTTCTTCTTCATCATCATTAACCTTATCTGGGCATCTAGCTGAAAAATGTCTAATCTTTCCATAGTTAAAACATTTGAAAGGTAATTGTCCTTAATATTTAGCTATTCCTCTTTTTGGCCTACGAATGAAAACTACTTTGTTGTCATCTTAATCATCACTGGAACTATCACTTGATTCTTGAATCTTAGCTTTCTCCTTCTTTGATGTCTTGAAAGTCATTTCTCTCTTTGAGGGTTTATCTTGTTTTATCTTCATCTCATATGCCGTGAGAATACCATGAAGCTCATCCATCTTTAGCTTGGCTAAATTCTTCATCTCCTCGATTGCTGAAACCTTTGCATCATATCTCACTGGTAGAGATCTCCAAACCTTTTGCACCACCGTTGTCTCTTCCAATGTTTCTCTAAGACCTTAAATCTGATTTACTATCTGATCAACTCATAAGAGATAACTTGCTATATCTTCTTCTTCTTCCATCTTCAATCTTTCAAACTACCTTCTAAAAGTCTGCAGCTTAGCTTGTTAAACCATTCCATCACCTTTGTAAATATTCACAAGTTTTACCCAAGTTTCATGAGCAGATTTACATTGCATAACTTTAACAAATTTAGATTCACATAAACCACATAAAATAGCATTTAAAGCTTTAGCATTACATTCACTTGCCTTCTTTTCTACTAGAGTAATTGTAGATGTCTGTGGCTCTTCATATTCCTCCACCACTGATTTCCATATGTCAAATCAAAGGGCCATCAAATAAACTTTCATTCTCATGCTCCAAAAAGTATAATTCATCCCATCAAACAAAGGTGCCTTATTTATAGAAAATCCTTCCTGTGATCCAGCCATCGTGGTTTCCCGATCTACCTTCAAGCTGTAAAACTTTTCAAAAAAGAACCTACTCTGATACCAATTGTTAAGTAGGGAATATACTAAGAGGGGGGGTGAATCAGTATATTATTTATCTTATAAAAATTTCCCTTTATCAAATTCCACTTAATCAAACATTCAAGATATGCAATAAAACTCAAACAATAAACATCACACAAGATAGAGAGAGACACCAGATATAACGTGGAAACCCAATGTGGGGAAAACCACAGAGAATTAATCTCAAATATATTCACGAGAACAAACCCACAAGAGCACCATACCCCTTTTACAAATATAAACCTCAACAATAATTCATGAGCACCAACCCACAGGAGCTTCAAACCACTTTGCCAAGCACCAACCCAGCTACTATTCATGAGCACCAACCCATAGGAGCACTAACCCATTTGATGAGCACCAACCCAACAATAATTTGTGAGCACCAACTCACAAGAGCACTAACCCCTTTGTGTATACCACACACCTATCTCTCAATGTTGCTATCTCAACAAATGATAGTTCAATACAACATCTCTTTCCTCTCTCTCACTTTTGCTCTTCTAAGCTAGATATAACAAATACAAATCATATTCATCTCTCACAATTACTCTTCTAAGCTAGATATTACAATATCAAATCAACCTCTCTCATCCATATTACAAATGGCTACTCGAGCCTTTATTTATAGCTTTCCAAATGACCTTTGGCCTTCCCCCTTTATGACCCTTCAATCCTCATGGAAAATTGCACCAATCTTGGATGACCCTTCATATTCAAGCCTTTGAAAAGTCATGTGGTGACCCTTCATGACTAAAAACATCTTTCCCACTTTTGTCCTTATCTTTGGTGACTTTTCGTATTACTTAAAGTGTCCCTTCATGAGAAATTCGCCCTTCCTCTTTTGTCTTCACTTGGTGACTCTTGGTATTCCCCAAGATGACTCTACATGGTAAAATACGTCCCATCCTTCTTTTGTCTTTACCCCGTGGCTCTTCAACTTCTCCATGGGTCCTTCTTTTGTCTCATATGCAACCAAAAATATATTCGTTAATATTAAATAAATATTAAATCATATTAGCCAAGATATATTTATTACCAAAAACATTAAATGCAATGGGGCCTTTATCACCAATAATACTAAACCTTTTACATCAATGACAATATTTCCAACAAGAGGATTAGTATTGTGTTAGTAAGATAAAATAGACACTAAGGAGAGCATAGGTAACAAGCATGCATATATCATAGGTAACTCTAGCACCTCTAGCCTAGACACTAAGGAGAGCATAGGTAACAAGCATGCATATGAAACACAATAAAAACATAAAATAATACCTTCTTTTACCTTCCTTGGAACTCCAAATGTCTTGTATAAATGTCTTGCTCAGCTTGTGAATCAATAAATCCTCATCAATGGATTTTTGTTGGCTCACCTTTCCTTGGCACCTTGGTTTGGTTGCTTGACTCATGAATTTGGTATGGTAACATTACATTCAAGGATTATTTGCATCTATTTTTCTATTATAACATTACTCAAATATAGCTTAAACATCAATGGGTATGGCCTTGTATTTATAGCCTCAAGAATTAACTCTCACCCAAGGTGAGTTAAGGTTAAGTTGAGACTAAATCTATTTGAGTTAAAAGATGTCATCCAATTATAATTTTTAGTTACTAGTCATAGTTCTCAAATTATACATTTAGGGATATTTTGAGATGTTTTGACAACTCATAAAGGTAATGATTAAAGGCCTGATATTTTTATTTTTGGAATTTTCATTTTTAGATATTCATTAATTACAAATGTATAATTCAACTAAGAATTTAATCTTGTTTAATTAATTAATTAATTTTGATTAGTCTTTTTTCTCTTTTAATATTTTATTAAGTGCCCCACTCAATGGTTCAATAGGAAAAATTAACATTTATTATGTCACAAGGTGATTAGGGGTGAATCCATAGAGGTTATTGTTGCATACGGGATGGTATCCCAAAAAGGGATGCCTCAACATGATTCTAAGCATTGATTAATTATTCACATACAAAATTGGGATATTCAATGATTCAAAAGATTTATTTTCAATGATTGCTAAGACTTAATCTAATTTTTGGTCTTAATCCATTTGTGGCTAGAAATGGGTGTCTACACTCATGCCTTTTTCTACATCGATAACACCACTAGTTCATAATTATACAATTATAAGCCGACCTACTTAGTTGATATTGGTCTAACATATATTGATTGCCCTAAATATGGGAAGAGGTTTCCCATTTCAAATTGGGAAGTGTTGAGGTAAAATAGAATTGGGTGCAAGTTTAATAAATAGTTGATAAGGAATCGTTAGGTGGTGACAAATGGTGGGTGGGTATTCTAGATGAAAATGTGTGCACAAAATGTGACTAAGTATGATAGCTAAGATCACACACAGACTAAGGTTGTGAATGTTGGTAAAAATAAGTTTAGTTCTAAAGGGATTAGTGACCAGTGTATTGTGTGACCATATTTAGATATGGTAATTTGGTACACCTATTAGTCTCATAGATAGGTCAATGTTATTATGGGTATATAAGGTAAGTAGTGCTCCCCTGGAAAACATAAATAGGTTAAGTATCATGGATATCTGATGGAGGAATTTGTCCCAAAAAACACAAGTAAGTTAGGTAACCATGAGGTGACATAAAATTTGAATGGTCAACATGGAAAAAAATGGTTGGTGTGGTCAAAAAGACCATGTAAGGTTATCAAAAAACACGTGATAGTTTGGGTTGAAAATGGCCAACATCAAGGTAGAGGTGGCTTAATGGGTGGTCAAATAAGGGTAATCTTCAAAAAAATTAAATTAAGTATGGGGGAGATTAGGTTGATCTACAAAATGTGTTTTGAGGTATAAGTGCCAAAAAAGAGGTATGGGATCCTGACTGTCGATGGTCAAAGGTTCCCTAGGGTTGACCATCGATGGTCACCCTAACCATCAATGGTCAAGGGGAAACTCTAAATACCCAAAACATAAAAATTGAAAATGAAAGAAATCATTCTCACTTTTGTCTATTTAACCTCCACATTTTGTGCTCTAGTGATTTGGCACTTTTGGCATGTAGCTGAGAGGTTTGATTGAGTGATTATTGAGGTGGAGTTTGTTGATTGGGTGAGAATATTGGCATTCATGATCAAAGGGGACCAATGATGTAAGGTAGATGAGGGCATGGTTGAGTGATAAGATATAGACTCTAACCTCATTAGTGATTGAGAAATGAGGTAGGGAGTGTATTAAATCTGAATAGTTAGTTGATTTGGTTTGTTATCTAGTTAAATTGGTTGATTTGGTGATGGAATTAGTAGGTTTTACTGGGGGTGTACCCTAGGTTTACATTTTGGGTAAATTAGGAGAATTGAATTGATGGAATTGAAATTAAAAAGAGGGTGTAATAATGGATACGTGATAAGGTAGGATTTAGGTAGTTTAATTATTGAAATGTGGTTATTTTTTATAGCTTTACGTAGTGAAGGTTAGGGTTTCATCTTTGATGGTTACACATAGTGACCATCAGTGGCTAGACCTGACTGTCAATGGTTAGGTATGACCGTCGATGGTCAACCACTGAGGGAAGAAGCTTGTATGATCATCAATGGTTGTATGAATAATTGACAGTCAAGCATGGAGGAAGGTTTTGTTCAAATGGGTGTTTGAATGTTTAAAATGTTATGAATTTGGAGTTTTAAAAAAGGATTTAAGTGTACGTGAGAATAGATAGGTAGGGTAAATGTTAGCTATGATAGAGTGAGGTTATTTTTAGAAAAAACTTATAGATTCAGAGCTAGGTAGATAATGGGATATACTAGGTTTATTATGTTTAGATGGGTGTAAAGATAATTTGATTGGGTTTTTAGGTGGGTCTAGGTATGATGATTGACAATGAAATGTGTGAGATAACTTGATTTTTTGCAAGCATAGGACTAAATCTAGATGAGGGATTAGTTTTCATAGATCTTCATAGAATTTTGTGATGGGATGACTGTGGATGAGTAGAGGCACATGGAAGAGGTTAGCCTTGGGGCCATTGTTCACTATCATCACTTGCCATATGATGCAGCTATGATGATGGCATTCATCGAGAGATGGTACCTAGCCATGAATATTTTTTTATTTCCAACTAGACATATCACTATCCTACTAGAGGATGTGATTATGATCACACAGTTGCCCATTTGAGGGGAGTTGATTTACCACATTAAGAGTGAGGATCAAGATGACTTCATAGAGTTGATATATAGTGAGGATTGGGTTCATTATAGTTGGCATTATGATGGATTTATCTATAGGCCACTATATAATAGGGCTCTAATGGACTTATGTTTGGTGATGATGATGGTGGTGGTGGTGGTGTCTTGCTTTGCATTACTTGATTCAAGTAGTGGTCAGTTTCCCTATCTATTGTTGTGAGTATTAGTGGAGATGTTTTAGGTAGGACCATGTTTTAATGGGATCTTATTTTTATAGTTTAGATTTATAGGGAGCTCTAGGCATTCATATCTCATAGATGATATGGGATCAGTGTTGGTTTCATGATCAATTATTAGGTGTATAAGCATATTTATGTTTTAAGGCCATTAGGGTT
Organism: Torreya grandis; assembly: GCA_037957365.1. Classification (NCBI taxonomy): domain Eukaryota; kingdom Viridiplantae; phylum Streptophyta; class Pinopsida; order Cupressales; family Taxaceae; genus Torreya; species Torreya grandis. The sequence goes on along the minus strand of JARHVA010001222.1, from coordinate 2,315,293 downwards.
ATCCTAAGATGGATACACCAAGGTATATTTCACTGTCAGTTTCTTAAGATGGAGGGGAGACTATGTTTTGATAGGGGTAGGCAGAGGTGCTAGAGACATTTTCTAGTTTTCATAGGGGTAGGCAAAGGTGCTAAAGACATTTTATAGTTTTGATATGGGTATGTGGAGTAGCTAGAGATGATGCTAGTTTTATGGATGGGTACATAGCATGGTATCAATCTCTATATGTAGAAACTAATTTTGGATGGGATGATGGGAGTCAGTAGCCCATGGATGTGGATCTAGTAGGGGCCCCAGTATAAGGTTGAGGTTAAGATAGAAAGGTGCAAGTAGCACTAATATCTATACAAGATTAGATTACAAGATTATAAGGAGAGGTGGCCTCATTATTGGGTTATATTGTCACCTTATAGGTTTAGGTGGCCACCTTCATAGGAGAGTGAGATGAAGTAAAGATATATCTTGGTTTAGTGACTCAAGAGAGGGATACCTTGAGATAGAGGGTAGATTTAGTGGTAGGATAGGTAACACCATCAATTTTCACTCTTATAGCCCAATACCTAGCTATAGTAGAGGAGCTATGGTATTATGAGGTTATTATTCTTGCATTATTTCTAAATAAGCACAGATGGGGGGAGTATAAATCTAGTCTAGTAGGTGGTCTAACTATGGCTACCCTAGGATAGTGGGCATCTATATTTAGTGGATAATTATAGGTTACTCCAAGAGGACTGACACCTGGTGGTAGTACAGGAGTAGGAGGGGCCAGTGGTATTGGTACCCTAAGGGCTTGATCTACATGATGTATATGTTATATATGTTTTGATTTTTGATACCATCTTGCATGTTTATGATGAAAGATGTACATGAGAGGAAAAGAGAGAGAGATGACACATATTTCTTACATGTATCATTTATGTGGTCACGTTTGGATTTTACTAGACTCATGAGCTATCTGTGTGTGTGTGTGTGTGATCTTTTTTATTGATCATGTGTATGGCTATTATGATTTGATGTTTATGCTTATTTATCATGCTACAATGAATGTGATTTGGTGTTTATGTCTTATGATGTGATGTTTATATTTCTTATGATTTATGTTTATGTTATGGTTATGTGGACACTAATATATGCTTAGTTAGGCATGAGATGGTTTGAATTCATGGTTATGTTGATGACATGCTAAATATTAATGTTTATACACTTCATTAGTAGACTTTATACATGTGGGAGGAAATGTTTGATATTTTTACATGTTTATGGATGCTACTAATCTATGATGTTGGTCATAATTATGGTTGTTGTCTATGGTTATGCTAATTGGCTTTTGGATTTCATTATGTTTAGTCATGTTATCATTAAATTTATTACTTATGGATGTGATTATCATGTATAGTACCCTAATGTGGATGGTTATGATTTTGATTTTGATCATGAGGTTTTTTATGGCCATGGTTTTTATGTTAAAACACATATGGTAGGTTAATTAACAACCCTAGATGGGAGAATAGAGAATATAGTCAAGAGGCAAATTCCATATTGAAAATACCAACTAGTCATGATAGGATAAGTAGAGAGCATGATGATTATTTTTTGACAAAGAATAAAACAAAAGCTAAACTTAGATTGACTTAATGAACATAATCCCTTTGAATTCTTTGCATTAGCACTCATTAGTAGTCTAAAAAGTTGTATTGACCATATTATGTTAAGTAAGATTGAAAATCCCTTGCATATAGTGTAAAGGGGGGATTGGTGGAAATGGAACCCTATTACGAGATTGGTAAGACTCCATTGTAGGTGGCCAAAATAACAAGATAAATAGGCCTATGCTAAGCTATGTAGACTAGTTGATGTAGAAAGTCTACTTGTGGAAGCTGATTGTGGCTTCTACTTGATCTTGCTATTTGAGAGCCAATTATGGCTTTCAAGTTTATTTTGATTATGATAATGGGTCCTCTACTAATTCTTGTATTTGGGAAGCTAATCAATGTGAGAAGATTCCAATAAATTTATATGCTTTTGATAAATGCTTACTCAGCCATCCTTCAAGGGATTGGTCTAAGTTTATGTTCTTTGCTTGATGTTTTTTTATATCTGTTCTTTGAGGGAGTAGTCCACCTTACATTTTGGAATTTTATAATAAAATTTTAACATATATCCTTTAAGGGATAAGTATATAAATGTTAGGAATGACCCATGATTGATAGTGATATGGATTTTTTTATTTGGATTTGATTTTGCTTGACATAAACTTACTTATGTTGGCAAACCTAAAAGTAAAAGAGGTTTAGTTAGGTATAAATAGGTGTAGGTGACAATGATCATGGGGATTCATATTAAAAAGGGGTGGAAAGAATCATGATAACTATGCCATGGGTAGATTCATAGTACCTATTATTCAAAATTAGGATATGTTGGTGATAGATAATCACATGATTCATTATTAATCAATTTCCCCTAAAAGAGGGAGATGAATGAGGGTAGATAACAAGGGATTAAATTAAGTTAAACAAAAGGTGAACTTGATCCTTCCTAAAAAAGTAATGAATGTAAGTGTGAAGTATTGAGGGGCTCAATCTCTAGGTAGCCTTCAAGAGAAGATAATTGGTGAGCTCGTAATCCATACTTATGGGTTATGATAGAAGGTCCAATCCAATTGAAATAAGACTTACCCCACTTGCTTTTATCCATATATGTAACATGTTGAATTTCCTTTAAGATGAGGTCTCTGATATTGAATTATAGTGCTTTAAGGTGTTTGTTATAGGCACATTTTATATGCTCTTGTTAGATATGAACATGGGTTAAGGATGCTAGGAAATGCTCATCAAGTAGTTTAAGTTGGGCTAAATAGTGCTGATGATAATCACTCTCAGAAACAAGATCTTATAAGGACATGTGAAGACAAGGGATTTAGACTTCAAGAGGCAAGATAGACTCTACTCTAAACACAATATAAAATAGGTTAGCACCTATAGGGGTTATAATTCTCATATGATATATCCATAAGGTGAAGGGAATGTGAAAATGCCAATCCCAACTAGATACACTTACCATTTTAGCTAGCATGTTATTAAGGTTTTTGTTAGAGGCTTTTTCTTATCCATTAGTTTTGGGGTGATAAGCCAAGGATAAGTTTAACTTGATGTTGAATGCATCACATATACTTTAGACTTTCTTGTTCTTAAAAGATTTACTATTATCAATGATAATATTATGAGGGACACCAAAGTGGCAAATAATATAATGGTTGATAAAGTCAATAATCTTTTCTACTTTGGTTACGACTAGAGGAATAACCTCTACCCACTTAGTAAAATACTTGGTCATGGTGATAATAGAATGGTGTTTCTATGAGGAACGGGGATTAATCTCTTTAATAAGGTCTAGATCCCATTGTGAAAAGGGCCAAAAATTTGTAGAGATGTGAAGGCTATGGCTAAGTGCATGATGTAAATTAGCATGTTGTTAACATTTGACACACTTTTTCACATAATCAAAATAGTCTTGGTTAAAGGTACCCAGTAATAGTTGAGATGGAGGATGTACTAAGTTACAACAAGGCCACTAAAATGACCCCCATAGATACCATCATGTGTTTCCTTGATAGTGTAGGAGGCTTCATGACTGCTTAAGCAATAAAAGAGGAGGCTATCAAAGTCATGTTTATAAACAATTCCTCCCATAATTTTATAATAAGAGGTGATATAGATAAATTCTCTTTGAGTATTCCTAGAGAGGTTGGGAGGAATTATGTTGAGGTTAAGGTAGTCAAAGGTTTGTTGATACCAAAGGTTAGGTTAGGTTTTTTCCACTTTGAAAATGGTGTGAGAATCTTTTTTACCATAGGATGGTTAGGTAAACCTATGGATAACAATATAAAGCTTAGATTATAAAGGTGTAGATGGGATTTGTGAGGTAAGTGAAGCCATGGTGTTAGTGAACTTGTTGGTAGATCATGGGGTTAACTGGATATGGTAGTGTTCAAATGACACTAGGATTTCATCAACTAGTTATTTGTACTATTGAAAAACATCATTCTTACACTAGTGAGAGCCATTGATTTGATTGACCACAAGTTGGGAGTTACTAAAGATATTGATCATTTTGACTCTGAGGGCTAAGGTAGTTGAAGGCCTATTACTAGGGCTTTGTACTCAACCATTTTATTGGTGCATTCAAAATCAAGCTTGAAGGATAAAGGAAGAGATTCACCATCAAAGGGGATAAGGATGATAACTTGCTCCCCCACCACATTGACATTTTGATCCATCAAATAACATGGTGACTTGATAGGTGAAATCCACTTGAGAGAGGGTTGTGATGGACTCATCAAAAAATGCAAGAGGAGGAGGTTGGTTGTCTGCTAATGGTTCTTTGGCCAACTAGTCAACAATGACTTGCCCTTTAATTAACTTTTACTAAAGGAAATCAAGATCAAAATTTGATAAAAGCATGAGCCACTTGGCCATACATTAATTTTGGTGTGGCTTGGAGTGCATGTACTTGAGGGAGTCAGTGTTGGTTATGACATAGGTTTTATGGTTAAGAAGTTAGTGGCAAAGCTTAGTGGCTATGAAGACTAAAGCCAAGTAGAGTTTTTCATTATGAGTGTACTGAGTCTTGTACTCCATAAGTGTGTGACTAATGTAGTACATGGCTTGCTCTCTATGTTATTCATCCTGATGAGCCAGCATTACCCCTAGGGAATGGTCGTTGGTAGAGATATAAAGGTAGAAAGGTTGGTCATCCTTGGGAGGGGTAAGGATAGGTGGTGACAAAAGGTACTCTTTGAGAAAATCAAAGGCTTTTTGACAATCCCTATTCCACTTGAAAGAGACATCCTTCTTTAAAATTTGGTGGAAAGGCTGGCACTAGTTTGAAAGTTGAGAAATGAAATTATGAATGGATTGAAGCTTACCTTGTAAACTATGGAGTTGTTTGAGGTTGGTAGGAGGAAGCATGTAGAGGATTTATTTGATTTTGGAAAGATAAAATTTGATTTAATGAAGGGATCAAATGAAGCCAAGAAGGTTTCCTGACAAGACCCCAAAATGTTCTTCTTAGGGTTAAGATAGACATGATAGTGGATAAGTCACTCAAACATGATCTTAAGAACAGCTAAGTGATCCTTTTAGAGTTTAGATTTATTGAGAAGGTCATTCATATAGTCTTCTATGATATTATGGATAAGGTCATGAAATATATAGGTCATGGCACGTTGGTAGGTTACACTAGTGTTCTTTAACCTGAAAGGCATGAATCTATAGCAAAAGGTTCCCCAAGGGGTGATAAACGTGGTTTTGTGCTGATTTTTAGGGGTGATTAAGATCCAACTATAACTCAATAATCCATCCATGAGAGATAACATATCATGTCTAACTTTAAGATCAACAAGCTGGTCAATGTTAGGTAGAGGAAAGTCATCTTTGGGGCAAGCAAGGTTGAGGTCATGAAAGTCCACACAAATATGTCATCCCCATATGGCTTTGGTGATAGGTACAAAATTAGAGACACACTAAGGTTAATCAATAGGTTGGATGAATTTTATAGATAAGAGATGCTAAAGCTCTTCCTTAATGAGAAGTGTTATACAAGGATTATGCATCAAAGCTTTTGCTTGATAGGTTTGACATCATGATGAGTGACTATGTTATGGGTAGCAATAGTGGGTTCAATTCTAGGCAAATCACTGTAAGACTAGGTGAATGGTATGTTATGGTCTTGGAGGGAAATGGGGAAGTCCCAAAGTTCCTTGGCATTTAGTGATTGGCCAAGTTTGATTATGAAGGGGTTATCCAGAGTGCCTAAGTTGATATATGTGGTGGATTCCTTCAACATTCTTGAGGTCTCAGGAGGAAGGGATTTGTGGATTGAAGAATCTGGGGTACTAAGGTAGGTGAGGATAGAATCATCATCTTGACACTGCATAGTGTGAAGGGTAGGAGAGTCTTCTCCTATCATCTCAATATGGGCAAAGGGATGGTTATGGTTGACCCCTCCTTCTGATAAGTCAGGGTTTTAAGGTTGATCATGTTAATGAAAAAAAATTTAGGTGGGATGATGTCATCATCCTCACATAAAAGTGGAGGCAAGGTCGATGAGGAATGGGTATCTTTCTCAATAATGGTGGTAATAAGTGTTTTAAGTTTCTTGGCTTTCTTCATATTATGCAAGATGAAACCAAGTCTGTGCTTCTCATTTAGCTTCTTAGTTTTGATGGTGACCAATTCATGTGGGCCATGCTCATATCACCCAAAACCAAAGCCTTTCTAGGAACACTGATGGAGGTACATCTTGGAAAAGCTCAATTTGTTTAGGTAGGAGAAACTAGTGATGAATGGTCAAGGTGGTAGGGAGGTGGTAGGAGCATCGAGGGATTTTTTGAGTCCCCTATAGATAAAATGGGTCTAATGGTTTGGGGATCTAAATGGAATGATAGTACCAATATTGGGCTTATATCTTAGCAGTTGGTAATTTACCCATACTCATGAGGAGTAGGGAAAGCATTGAGTACTAAAAGGCAATACTCCCCTAGTGAAATTTGGTAGAACATGGATTCTAAAGGGTCTATGGTGGGGATTTGGTGTAAGGGTATGGAGGAGCTAGTTGATGCCTCATTGGTAGGAGGTATGATATCTACTTTGATAGTTTAAGGTTAGGTTTAAGTTGATGAGGGTGTGTTGGATGGGGGTATGAGGACATCATTGGGGTGGTAGATCATGTTGCATATTGAAAAAGGACTTGGGTCAACTTGGATGGTGATGACCTAGCCTTCATGCTCAAACTTAATGCAACGATGGAGGGTAGAGGGAACATAACCCATAGAGTGAATCTAGGGTCATCCCAACAAGATGTTGTATTAGAATTCACATTCTACAACATAGAAAATTTGGGGAGGGTGAGGGGTCCTACACAAATATGAAGGACACTAGTTACCAAGGTAATGGTCATGATATCATTAAAGGAATTAATGATGGTTAAGTAATTGAACATGACATTATTTTAAAATTTGAATTAATTGTAGACATGAGAGAGATGATGTTTATGCTAGCTCCCCATCAATCATGACCCATTTAATGTGGGTTTGGTTGATGTAGGTGATGATAAAGAGAGGAGGATCTATATCCTCAAGATAAATAGAAGGTATTTATAAATATTTAAAGGTAATAAGGTTAGAATTCTAAAGGGAACCAATAAAGGTAGCTAGAGGTTAGGGGTCCTCAGGCTGGACCTCGATGGATTTCAAAACTTTTATTAGTGCTTGGTGGTGATGGGTAGAAGTAGATATCAACTCATACAAGCTCATTTTTGCTAGGGTCTGATGAATTTATTTGAGGATAACTCTTTAAATGGATTCTAAAGGGTTAGATTATGAGTCACCTAAGATAGACACCTTGCATTTAGTCAATGATGAATATGGTTGGGTGTGATTAGGTTGGGAGTTTGAGGAGGGGTACATCTAAAGAATGGACACTTTAGCCTTCCCTTTATCCTTTTTTTGTGATCTCATGACCATGTTGATATTAAGGATAGAAGGATAGGTTGAGTTATAGGATTAGCTAGATTCATCTTCACTTTGAGGTGAGAGTGGAGGAGTGGGTGAGTGTAGGGTAGGTATGGTGGGTGGTTAGATCAGCACGGGGTTCATAGGAGTTCATTTGTTAATATATTGTCCTCATCATAAAGTTGATAGATGATGATTTGGAGAGCTTTGTAATTCTCTATATCATGGCTTGATGTCCTATGATAAGCATAAACTTGGTGATCATTATACTAGGTAGGTTTTGAAGCTAAAGGGTCAAAGGGCCTAATGGGAGGTAAGGCTAAATAAGAAGTATGCAATAACCTATGGAGGATGGTCAAGTAGGACTCAGTTGAAGGTGGTAAAGGTGTAGATATTTTGACTTTGGCGGTTAGGGTAGAAGTTTTTTTGGAGATAGGTTTGGTAGTAGATGCTTTGGGTAAGGTGGTACACTTGGTAGACAACTTTAATTTAGGTAAGGAGGTAGATGAGCTAGAGGTAGGAGATCACAAGGTGGGTGGCCTAGTTACTATTGGTGTAATGAAGAGAGGTGTGTTATAAAGTAACTAAGAAGGTATAACCAAGGTAGGTGGTAGGGTTTTGGTAGAGAGGATGGGCCTCCTACTCAAGGTAGAGGGATGAGGCCCCAAGATGGAGGGAAAAGTTGAGGGAGGCAAAATTGGGGCCTTATGGCCTTTATGTGATTTTTCATCTTTTGTTACTTCGGTTTGATGTTTAGTTGGTGGGATTGAAGGGGTTAGGTCCACTTTCATAGATGGGTGACTAAGGCTTGGTGTAGGGAGGATACCAAGATTATTGGCAAACCTAGTTGGGATTATAGGAGAGGGCTTAGCTACTTGGGTCTTGGTTAGTTTGGTGGATGTTTTAGTTGGTTGGCTATATGGTTTGGTTGTTTGGGTATATATGGTAAGTGGTTAGTCTATGGAAGTGGTAGGTTGGTTTGACCATGAAAGGGTTGGTGGTTCTGGTCAGGTAATATAAGGGAGGCCTAATTGGTGTTAGAAGGTAGCTCAATCTATGTCAAGGTTAGAGATAAAATCCAACTTCCACACTAGCCTAGAGAATGGTTTTTAGGTTGGCTTAATTCCCTGAATTGTAGACCTAAAAGATAAGCCCTTTGGTGGAGACACAGGGATGGTAACCTCACCCTTTTCCTTAATCAAAGGATGTGAGGCTTGGATGGGTGTCTCCTTCATGGGAGGAATGGACATAGGGATTTTCTCCTCAAGAATGATTATTGAAGGGGAATTAGTTCACTCAGTAGCTAAAGGTGAGGGTGAGGTAGTGATGGTTGGTTGTTCTGGTATATCAGTTAGAAGGGTGGCTAGTGGATCCTTCACCTTGATAAGTGAAGGGAAGGGGTATGGTATTTCTTTGATTTGAGTGTCTAAAGGAATATTATGTGACTTTAATGCCTCAATAGATGGATGAGTAGAGGATTGAAATATTAGGTACTAGGTGGTTTGGTAATTATTGCATCAAGGACCATGTTAACTATATGAGAACACTTAATGTTATTGATCTCATTCTTGGTAAGAGCATGGTTCAAAAAAAGTTTCTTGAATATATCAAGGGCTTGGTTTGATGGTGCATTATGGTTTTCAAATGTAATCTCCCCCTTATCAATGAGGGATTGGACAAGGCTTTCCAAAGTGTTGAAACTACTGACATCATGTCCTATCACTTATTGGAAGGCACACAAATCATTCTCATTGTACCTGCTAAGTGAAGGACGAGAGGATTCAAATTATTTGGGTGACTTGATAGGAGTAATTTTAATGATATTGGATTTCAATAACTTCTCCAAGATGGAAGCATAGTATTCTCCAAGTGGAGTGAATTACTTTTAGTTGCTCTAGTTCTGGTTCTTTAGGTTTTGTTTTGAGGAACTAGAGGAATTTTATTGGTCAATAGAATGTGGAAGATAATATTTAAGGATGATTGTATTCATGTTTCCCTTGTTCTTATTTTTGTTATTGGGTTGGTGGCTTGACTTAGAGGAAGAATCTTCATTGGTTTTATAGGTTAAGTTCTTATTCTTGAGCTTAAGCTTTCCCTCATCGATGGCTTGGTTCTCCAACTTACAAGCCATGGTAAAAGCTTCATCAAAGGTTCAAAATATTTGGACATGTAGTGTAGAGGATATATTTTTGGCACATGCTTGAGAAAAGAGCTCTATGAGTTCATGTTAAGGTAGGGATAAGGATAGTTAGTTGATAAGGCTCCTCTAATGAGCCACAAAATTGGAAATGGATTCATCCTTAAATTGCCAGATAGAATAGAGGATAGTGTTGGATACTTTATTGGAAATATTGATCAAAAATTGATCCACGAAGGTTTGGGCCAATTGGGTGAATGAGAATATGGAATGTTTGGGTAAGGCACTATACCAATCTAGGTTAGACCAGCTAGATACATGGGGAAGGTACATAGGAGAAGGGAATCATCATAAGTGATGAGATAGAAAGCATGCCTAAATTCCCTCAAGTGTTGTTGGGGATCCTTCTTACTCTAAAACTTAGAGAAGTTTAGAAGTTCCCATTTGGGAATGTATGGATTGATAGGTATCAATGGATGGGTGGGCTCATTACAAAATTGGTCATAGGACAAGACATTGTGAGTAACTAAAATGGATGACTCTAAGGTGGTCATATTGTCCATAATCATCTTCATTAGGTCAGCTTAGGTTTGTGTACCTAGAGAGTCATAAGATATATATTACTGAGGTGGTTGAGAGACATACAGATAGTGGGTAGAAGGTTAGGAGGCTACCACATATGAGTAACAGTATGTCAATGGTTGATTAGAATAAGTATAAGGGTAGGTAGAGGTAGGTAGATGGGTAGTGGGTACATGCCCTTGTAGATTAATAATGTAGCCAAAGGTTAATCTAAGTGGTGCTTATTAGATAGGATTGGTAGTTAGGTTGGTGACCAATGGAAGGCTAGTGACCCTTGTACTGATTGGTGGCAAGGTAGAGGGTATGGACACCATAAGGCTTTGAAATGGAATGGTGGTTGAAGGGTTGAAGGTGACTAAAGGAAGGTTGGTATTGATATAGGTAGGTAATCCTATAGTGGAGGAGTGGTTGTTTGGAGTAGAAGGTATAAGGGTGGTGGAAATTGGGTTGGTTGGTTGATGAGGAAGATTATGTAGTTAATGGTTTTATAGTGACTATGGAAATGGAGGTAATCCCTATAATATGGGGGGCATGCCATAAAGTGGATCTACAAATGGGGTCAGAGTCATAATACATTAAGATGTGGTTGTAAGATAGTGTTGCAAGACTATAAGATTGTTGTCTAGGAAAGTGGAAAAATTTGCATTTCCTTGAGGAACCTCCTGAGGGAAGGTAGGACTTCCCAAAGGGTGAGGAGAGTATGTTGGTTTAGAGGTATAGTCCATGGATGAAGAGGTGGAAGAGGTAGGCTGGCTTGGTGGTAGATTTTGCTCCACAAGGTCTCTTCATTGCTAGTAAGTGAGAACCATGTGAGATAGGGGAGATAAAAAGCATAAATAGCCTCACTACCCAAATAAAAATAAGGCAAGAAAAGATCAAAGAAATCCAATCACACTCTAAGAGCAATGTTAAGCCCTAGAAGAAATTTTCTTTGGTCAGGAACTGAGGAGAAAAGAAGAATGCCTTTAATAGCATGGGATAACATTTGTAAACTTGTCAGGGAAGGTGGACTAGGAATAAGGAAAATTAGAAGTATGAAAACAGCTCTCTTAGCTAATATGGAAGCACAAATACTTATTTAAGGCAAAGTCTCTCCCTAAATTCTTTTCTAATCTAGACATTTCCCATCCTTCTGCCATATGGGGGGCAGTCCAGGGGACTAAACATGTTTTAGAAGAAGGAAGTTCCTGGAAATTTGGCAATGGTAATAAGGTGAAATTTTGGGAAGATATTTGGTTAAAAGGAAAACCTTTGCAAGATGAAATCCAAGATAAAGATGTTATAAACCATTGCAAGCAAAGAGTGGGAATAATGGTTAACCAATACTGGCAGAACAACTCTTGGGTGAACCTCACTGACTATGATCAAGATTTCAAGGATATTCAAATATCCCTAAATGCTATATCTCTATACCCTAATCTTGAAGATAAGATTGTTTAGCACAATGAACCAAGCAGATAGTTTAAAGTTTCTTCCATTTTCACTTCAAAGGGAAATGGCAACAAACCACTATGGACGAAGGCCTGGATCAAGGGGCTCATCCCTAAAATCAAAATCTTTTTTTGGACCCTTCTCCAAAACAAAATCTTAACTTTGGACAATTTACAGAAAAGAGGAATATATATTGTGAACAGGTGTATCCTTTGTAAGAAGGGTCTTGAAGATAGAGATCATTTGTTTGTAAACTGTTCTTATACATAGCTAGTCTAGAAAGAAATTCTCAATATGTGGGGCATTGCATGGATCCATCATAAAAATGTTGAATTATCTCTTAAAAGCTAGTACTGCCCCTCCAAGAATTCTGAAGCAATTTTTTTATGGAAACTTACTCTTCCCCATATTTGGTGGGGAATATGGAAGGAAAGAAATAACCGAATCTTTAGAAATAAAGAGCTCCCTGGATGGGTGGTAGGATAGAACATCATTAGAGCTATTAAGGAGAATTTTTTATCACAAAAGAATCCAAGCTCAACCTTCCAAGTGGATAATCCCTTAAGTACAAAAAATTCTAAAGGTAAACCTGATAATCCCAGATTAGGAGTTACATGGAATGCTCCCCCTCAAGGGTGGATTAAAGGAAACTTTGATGAAGCTGCTAAAGGGAATTCGGGGAATGTAGGTTGTGGTGGTGTCTTGAAAAACCATACGGGAAACGTTATTGATGCTGTAGCAATCCCCATTGGTAATTCAAATTGTCACATTGCCGAAGCTACTGCCGCCCTTCAGACCATCAAAATAGCTGTGGATTCGAGATATCCCAAATTGTGGCTAGAAGGGGACTCACTGAACATCATAAATATTCTTAACAATAAAAATATTGTGTCTTAGACTATAGAGGCTATGGTAATGGAGATGAAAACCTTAATAAAAAAATTTGATAAAGTGACTATAACCCACACCTATCGTGAAGCCAACGGAGTTGTAGATTGGTTAGTAAACTGCGCAATCCAGACAGGACAAAAATTGAGGTGGCAGGAAACATTAGAAAATAAGGTGGAACTGAGGGCATTCATTCTTCATGATGCAACTCATGAAAAGGAGGGAATCATTAGATTTTTATAGAAATATAATGAGTTGGAGAAGTGGCTGCACGGGGAAAGGTCTTCAATCATTAAAGAGGAAGGCTCTTGAAAGTGGAAGGCTCTCGAGGATCCTGAATGTGCCCAAACAAAGCTGACTCTCAAATCAAACTGGCAACAGGTGGGATCATTGTAAAGTTCATAGCGATTGGGTTTCCAAGGAAATGAGTATGGCTCACGAAAGGAAGGGAGAACCAAGGAAGCAGGAACCCAAAAACTATGATGAATGGAGAGAGAAACAAGATGTCTGGAGAATCCTGCCAAAAGAAAAAGTCGTGAACTATATGGAAAAGCTCCATGGGTCAAAACTGCATATCAATACGGCCTTTTTCAAAAATTGGATTGATGAAAGGGTCACATTGCATGGTATCACAGTGAACCTTACAGAGGATTTTATAGCAGAGGTTACAGGGTTGCCTACGGATGGACTTAAATTCTCCAAGCAGACAAGCATTTCAAATGAGGCCTTTTGAAGTTCCCCAAGATGGATGTGGAAGAGTAGAAGTTGGTCAAGAATGGAGATTTCTATGAATTGGAACAGATTAAGGGGATATGGAGGGATGTCTTATGCTGTATAAGGGAGTATTTCATCCTGGACGGAAGGAGCAAGAGAGTGCATAAATTCCACTTTGTTTTCCTTAATCATTTTAGGCACAAGGTAAGACTGTCTTTTCCCTTTTACCTGCACTATTCTTTGGTCCAAAGTTTATTTGCTCACAGGAAGAAGGAAACGCGTCCTATCCTGCATGAAGGCCTAATTCTATTAATCGAAGGCTACTGCAAGAATAAAGCTATGGTTAAGAACCCTAACCAGGGGAAAAATAAGGAGTCTGGGAGCAGAAGGAGTGAAATTGTAAAAGGGAAAGACAAAATCAAGTTCCCTAGCACCAATAATCAGAATGTAGAAGAAGATACAGAGTGGGAGAGATCTGATAAACCTAGGGAGGAAAATTTGGAGAAAGAAGAAGGAACTGAAAGCTGGAATACAAATTCAAATGAGGATGAAGAATGTCAAGAGAAGAATGAGAAAGGAGTCAGAAAAGAGGAGGAATCTAAAAATAGTAAAGAAGAAACTAAGGAAAATCAGAAAGTATCAGAGGAAGATATTGTCCAGGATGGCCCTGTTGAGGACCCTGTTTCAAGAAATGAAAAGGAAAATACAGTTCAGGATGACAATCAAGAAATGGACATGGAAATTCAAACTAGAACCAAAGAACAGTATCAAAGGGGCCAAGAGGATCACTTTGAAGAAGGTGGGAATAGTCCCAATAAGAATTTTGAGGAATGGAGAGAGAAAGGGCAGAACGATGGAATGCACACACCTATGAGTTGGGTTAATTATAAAGCAGAGGCTTCTCTCCAACTTGATTCTTGGATGTGTAAAGAGATTAAGGATCTCAAGAGGAAAGTGGAAATTATGGAAGATAACCAGAAAGCTACATGGAACAAAATTAACATCATGGAAAAATAGATAAGAGATATCCCCATCAAGCTCAAAGATTACGAGAATAACCTTCGGGAACTCATTAAGGAGAACAGAATGAAAATGGAGGAAGTAATGTCCAATATTTGTGCTACAGCTGTCAATATTGGAAAAAGAGCAAACGAGGAGACTAAATCCTTGGAGGGGCCTAGCAAAAGGATGAGACAAAGCTCTAGAAAGAAGGCTACACAAGAGGGAGCCAAGTTGGCGGCAACTACTACTTAGGATACTACTGTTGTGAAAGGTAAAGAAACTGTAAAAATGATTTTGGAACTGGAAGAATAGTCTAGTTCTTCTTATTGGTTATGTTTACTGGTCCTGTTCTCGGGTTTCTTTTTGTAATCTTCTAGCTATGGTGCAGCCAGATCTTTGTTAAAACTGGGTTTTGACTGGTGGTCTCTCTGGTGGTTTCAGGTCCATATAAAACCTATTTTTGCTACTTCTCTGTAGTAGTTTTTAGGTTCTGCATAGGGTCATTGAGGCTTTATCTTTTTTTCTTTGTACTTGGGTTTCGGGGTCCCTTCAAAACCTAATTTTACCTTAATCTAAAATGGTAAGCCCTAGAATTTTAGTTAAGCCCTAGAAGTTGTGTGATATAAATGGTTTGTAGAGTGGGTACTAAAGAAGAAGTATAAGGTTGGTTTTAGGTTGTGTTTAAGTTCTCAAAAATAATCTATATTGGAATCAATATGTGGCTTGGTATTGGGGCCTACCCCCTAACTTCACACACCATAGTGATAAGGGTGTCAGGTGCTTAGACAAAATATATTGATATCCAGAGATTATACTCAACTAGAGAATTGAGTTGGTCCTCCCATTGGTAATGACCTCCAAGTAGGATCATTAGAAAAGGGTAAGGCTACTACTATGTGATGAAATATTAGTTGAGCCTTGTCTCAAGTATGTTTGATGTTTAATTGATGAAAGTTATTTGATTTAGGTGTGTGCAATAAAGAGTGAATCTACGATAGATTAATTTGCATTTAATTCAATCTATGTGAACTAAACTTTCAAGAATTCAATGGATGCACTTAATTTTAAGCCAAAAAGAAAATTTTGATTTAATTAATGAGAAAATAATAGGGAGAGAGTGCAAGCAAACAAGAACCCAAGTAAGGACGCAAGGGTCCCACTGGGCATGCTAGAATTTTCCAATGAATTTCTTGCTTATTTATGGAGAAAAGTAAAAGAAGAAACTAATTATGGGTATGGTTGAAAAACTTGATTGATAGTGCATACATGGAAATTAGAAGATTGTGAAAAACTCCTCTTTAGCTTGGGAGGATGACCTATAGATAAGAAATCACTAAAGCAAACTTATTCATTAGATAAATAGTTGGGTAGATTGCCTAGTGATCACTAAATCCAAGAATAAAGAGCTTCCTTAGGGGTTATCAATCCACACATTTTAAATAATGAAGTTTATAAATAGAATAAAAGGTACTTACATTAATGAATCAAAAGGTAATGAAATTGAATACAAGAATTCTTGCTAAGAAATATGCTATAAATGGTTGAATTAGTAATAAACTAACCAAGACTAGTGATAGGGGGTTGGGGTATACTTCAAAATTTCAAAAGGGGGTCTATGAACAGGTAGGAACATATAAAATTAGGTTTGTTTAGGTATATGTAGGTGAAAAAAACTTGATAGTTTTCACTGCCATAGTGACCATTAGTGGTTGGGGTAAATATTGGTAGTTAAGGTGACCATCGACAGTTGAATAGACCATCGATAGTTGAGAAACCATAGATATTTACTATGTGAAGATCTGGGTTGATAAATTATTAATTGATGAGATCTAAAAGATGGATTTTGAGAGGTGGATAAGGTCTAGGTTGATTGCAAAATGGAAATAAATTAGATGAATACTCAGACATAATTACTTATATTACTAGAGGTTGATTGGGTAGATAGTTAATACATTTGATATGTTGGTGGAATATAACTTGATTTTGTTAGAGTAATAGTACTTGAAGGCTTGATGGAGAGGTAGTGGCAAATTGACTCTCTGATATGATTTTTGAATTGTTAGATTATTGATGGTGATTGATTTGTAAGAAAGAAACTCCTGGATACACAAGCTCTTGATGATAATTGTAGATGTATTTTCACCTCTTTACTCCTCTCTCTTATAGGCAAGGTGATAAATTTATAATATCATGTAAATTGAGCCTCCTAAAATTAACTCATCTATGTAATATCTCATAATTGACATTAGATGGGATATAATTAGAAAAGTAAAGTAGGTGGTTTACATACTTTTTGTTGATGAGGTAAACCTTGACCATTAATGGTAAAGGTGATTTTTTATGGTTACCCTAACCATTGGTGGTTAAGTTTTGAGGTTAAAAAGGGATAAAATGTAGGGTTGAGCTAGTTAAGTTAAACTTGACTGTAGGCTAGGTTGATTAGGGGTTGGAAGGTGATATTGGTCCCAAGAGGGTCCTAGGGTGCTTAGGGGAATTATGACCTTTAGAATCATGGTGTGTGTATTTTTAGTTTTGACATCACACATACATGTGGATTGAGAAATCCATCATCTCAATCGAAGTTATTCACCAATTGATCACTATCTACACGTGCAAACATAGGTTGTCACTAGGTTTATGCATTGGTTTGCCTACCTAGTGAGGTGTATTTTATCCTTTCTTATCTCTAATCTCTTTAATCAATTTTTTATTTACATTTGATATCTCCTAAGTAATTATTGATCTATGCACATTTTATTTGCAAGACACATAATGGAGCATGCTTCACATACTTAGATCCATGTTCATGCTCTTCACCTCTTAGGTAAGTATAGGTATGCTTCTTTTTACTTTATCCTAGTCATTTTGATTTTTTGTAATTATAGAATAAAAGGGAGAAAATGTAATCACCTAAAAATGACACTTGAGTACTAAGAGTGTTACTTGAGACCAGTTATCCCTAGGTTAGACCTAGACCTATTTTAGGGCCTATTTTCACACTTATCTAGCCTTTGTATAGGGCATAAGCACCCCTAGGCATCGCTAAAGTAGTCCCAATCCCTCATATTTACATCCTAGTCCCTAATGCCTTAGGGTCTGCCACCTAGACACTAGTGACATAATAGGGATAGTAACACCACATGGTGTTAGTGTCCCAAATTTTATGTTATTATCTTTTCCCTCCTTTTTCTATCAATGGAAATCTTTTCAAATCAAAGACTACTTAGATTCAACCTAAACCTTTTTAATACCTGCATAAGCACTAGAATAGTATATATACATGAATTTTATCCATGTAACCACTAGATGTAAATCATATGAAAATTACACATACAAACTCATAACAAGTTGTGCACAAATAAGGTTATTAATCCCTATTCTACACTACTTCCGTATACAATCATCTAAAACATTCCTAATCTTAGATTAATCAATTTTAAAATCTTGAAGAACATTACAATCACTCAATTCAACATTCATACTATATTAAATTTCACTTACACTATCACTTATATGGGGATAAATTCATCAAGATTGATCCCTCTTTAGAGTCTTGGTATGTAGGCAACTCTCATCATAAGGGGGTGTTGAGGATGTCTAGCCTACCCCACCAACAACACACTTTACTCATTATATCAATAATATTCCCTAGAAACATGGAAGATAAGGGCTTTGACATAAAATTAGTCAAACTAGGTCATATACAGATATCTAGAACTCATGTGTATAGGAACAAGCTTGACAGACCTAGACACAAGTGCACCTAGAAGCTCAAACTAGTTCTACGTATAAGAAACTACCACTATTACACAGACACTAGTGCCACATGGTACTACTATAAAATTAGGGCGCTACTATATAGGAAGGTTTTTGAATACTAGATCCTATTTTTGACCTTAGACTAGCCTCTATCTCAGTTTTAAGCCTCCATATCTCTTGTTTCAATCATTTTCCAACTAAGTTCTTATTTACATTATTTATTATTATTTTTAGAAAGGTAAAATTAAGTCAATTTTCTTACAAATCAGTGGTTGTATTCATTACATATTTATACCCTTATTAATATACTCATCCCATTTAACAACATGGGATTTACATACCCTAAGTCCTAAATTGTTAAAACAATTCTCATGTTTGCTAGGTTTTATAGATAGTTTTTGTCTTTTTCCTAGTTTGTCATTTTATGGAGTTATCCCACATTGGTTTTTTAGTCTTGTTTATTATTTTTCCTTGACTATTTCTGCACGACCTCTCCTTTGTAATAATCATGTTATTTTCTAGATATTATATGATATTGCCTTTATTTTTTCATATCATCTTGTGATGTTTTTATTGTTAATGCTTCAAATCTTTGGCTTGGAATGATTTTTTTGGAATTACTTTCAAATTTCACCAATATTATAAAAAACTTCTCTGATTTATTAGTAAATAGACATTTAAAATTAGCAATAAAGATCAGATAGCCTAAATGGGGTTCTTAGTGGTTTTTTAATGTTAAATTTACCTTCTTTTAGGGTTATCTACATGCTTTGTATAACCTCTTTTAAATTTTCTTTGGTTATATTGGTTTGTCTTAGAGGTATATCATAGTTATTAGTCTCTTGAACAACCTTAGGTTTCTTCACTCCATTTTTTGTTAGCTTAGAATTGAAAGGTGAAGTTGAAGGTGTGTTCGTGACTTTTGTTATGGGGCAAGCTTTCCTTTGTTATTCACCATCTGGTTCTTCAACATTTTTGTCCTTAATTTGGGATAAAATATTGAATATAGGTGATCTTACTATGGAGAATGGATCCCTTTGTAGACCTTTTTTTTTGCCTAAAGGGGCCTAAGGGGTAGTTTTTTGTGCAATATTGGAGGCAACCATGGAGTTTGAGATTACAATTTTTTCAAGATCCTTTCTTCCTTCCATATTTTTTATGCCTTATTCAAAGATGGCTTCGTCCCTAACTATTTATTCAACCATCTCAACTATGGATTTATCTTTCTCCTTAGTTCTCTTTGATTTTTTAAGATAGGTGGTTGCCTTGTGACCAAATTTATGATGAGCAGGGTAAATGTTTTTTTTTCTTTCATTTATTATTTCTTGGGACCAAGTGTCATACCTTGATTATAAATCAATAGTTCTTGGGAGGGTATTTTATAAGGAAATATATACATAAAATTAGGTAGCTAAAATCCTTCATCTTGCCCTGGTGACAAGATATAGAGAAATTAGTTGGCCTATGGCTTTGGCCAAACTAGAATGATTTTTTCTTCCAAAAATTCTATAGAAAATCAAGGTAGGTTAACCCACATAGGATTTTTTTTTAAAACATTTCCATTCATATTTATTCCTAGTTTCCTCTTTCTTAGGCAAATATTAAACTTCCCAAAAATCCATGGACCCTCAATCAGAACCTTGGTGCAATCTTATAGCTTAGATAAGGTGAAAAGGAAAAAATCCTTTGATGTGGCCATAATCTCCATATGCCCTTTGGGATTCCACTTTCAGTTGACCCATTCCCTGAATGAGTCAATATTTGGCATATTTCCTAAAAAGTTACCTACTAGAGATAAATCTAGCTTCTTATTAGCTTTATCAAGTAGAGAATCAGTGATTTTGAGGCATAAATTGTTGTGAAGAAATGTGGAGTCTAATATTGAGGTTAGAACCTTTATAAAACCATTTCCTTTTACCCATTAGACTATGTGCCCATAATCTCCTATCAAGATGATGAGGTTCATTAGTTTTGTCCTCTATATTATCCATAGGTACACGTGTGGCTTTCAAAAGTTGTATTATTTTTTGAGGTATAATCAAGATATTCATGGACACATGGTATTGATCTAACCCACAAGTACCCCATTATTAAAGGACATTTATTATATATCCAATACTCCATAAGAGGGCGTCATACTCATGTATTTCTCCCCTATGTGTTGGCTTGTGTGTGAATCATGTAATATGTATAACTCAATTATAATAGTGACTCAACTTGTAACTTAGAAAATCAAACCTTATGATTTATCCATCAGTACTTCATACTCATAATTGGGTTATTATTTTGAATTATATCATAATAGGAAAGATTTTGGTAACTTAAGTTCTTCTTGAATGTTCCTTTGGTCTGATTGCTAGGTGTTCCCTAGGTGAAGAATGAAGAAGGGTTGATATTATATTTATATCAACCCTATCTAGAGATAAATTTCATTAAATCACTTAGAATGACCATTTTAATATGTTTCATTTGTAAATTGGATGACTTCATGGCATTGGATACTTATGTCAAGGTAGGATAGTAACATTGACACTAATATTTGTCTTGGATGTTAGTGTTTAGGGAGTAGCAAAACAAGTATAGGATGAAAAATTGTATAGGTGTAAGATGAGTTCATTTTAGGCATTATGGATAAGAAGATATGTGTGTGTCATCAATATAAGGCTGGTTAAACTAAGATATAGGCCAAAGGGTACAAGATAGAGTAGATGTGAGGCTTACAGAAACAAGGCATGTGTAGAACTAAGAGGAATAACCAGGGTCTAATTTTTCCAAGTTTGTAAGACTGACATAATACATAATCAAAAAATATCATCTACATTTTTTCCCCTTTAATATAATAATGGAATTTCTAGTTTAAAGGAAAATAATAAGTACTTGGGTGTGTGTGCACACTTTATCTTTACTGGAGTTAAGTTTGAGTGCTTTGGTGAAATTGAATTTGACTATTTTTATATTGAATAACATGCAACCAAGATCATGTTACAATGTAAAATTAGTGCATATAATATGGGTTAAAATTAATTTAAGTAGATTGAAATTAAAATATTAATGTTTAGGAGTACACCTCTGTGTCGATGTAACCACCTTGCCTATTAGTTAGTTATTTTGAAAGAGATGTATCATTATAAATCTCTAAAACTAAGATTAAGATAAATATAGATAAATATTTAAAGTTCATATATCCAAATAGATAGAGAGAGAGAGAGAGAGAGAGAGAGAGAGAGAGAGAGAGAGAGAGAGAGAGAGAGAGAGAGAGAGAGAGAGAGAGAGAGAGAGAGAGAGAGAGAGAGAGAGAGAGAGAGAGAGATTGGAAGGCACATGCCCCCAATATTAGAGAAAAAGTGAGTTTCCACCTGGTAGTTGAGATTAGCTCAATTATACAACCCAATGATACTTATAACCTAGCAAGGTTGTCTGATATAATTAAATACAACCTAAAAACTTGGAAATATTGAGTGTTGAATCACCTAAACCATACCAAAAATTTGAACCAACTACAAAAATAGATTGGTTCTCTAAAATTTGTAAAAGTCTATGGGGTATCATTATGTGTAATAGTTTTTTATTCTAAAATTTATTTGGATTTTATAATATTAGGCACATATTACATAGAATATGCACCTTAGATATGTTTCTTGTTAAATTTTTGTATAAAAATGGTATCAAGTATATAATTCTACCATAATTATGAATCTGAATCATATAATTGTGTGCAGTGACCAATTCAAATAAATGTGTAAGTATGAAGAACATGATTCCAAAGCATGTCCCCGATATATATATGAAGAAAAATAAAGTGATATAAGTAACAATATGTATGGCATGTTTCCAAAACATGCCCTCACTATAAATTCAAGATGTTGAATATTGAATAGGTGTGGGGAACATGACTCCAAAGCATGCCCCCACTAAATATGTGAATCAATATAAGTACCATACTAAATGAATGTGGATAACATGCTTCCAAAGCATGCCCCCATAAAATATATAAATTGATATAAGTACCATAATGAATTAACATGGAGAAAATTCTTCCAAATCATGCCCATAATGAATCTAAAAACTTTGAAAGTGAGGAAGCCATGTTCGTATGATATGCCCCCATTAAATCTAATAATTGTGCAAAGTGTAGAGAACATGTTTCCCAAGCATTTCACCCACTTTGAGTTGAGGGAAAAATAGAACCTAGTATTTACCTCACCTCAAAATAATAAGACAACTTTAAAATATGTGAATGTAACCAAGTAGCATATATAAGGAATATGTCTAGGTAAATGTGTCATTAAAGCACATAGAACCAATGTGATCACATGTAGGCCTAAGATTCATAAAAAAAATCATGACAATGTTTAGAAAGTAATAGTAAAATATCAATAAGAAAATAATAACACACATAATATCACTCAAAATCAAGTCAAAAAGCAATGGTCTAAGGAGAATGCAAATAAGGGATATGTTCAAATATTGCTAAATTGAATGGACATGAATTAGTCAAATATTCAAAAAATAAGCAATGACATATTCAACTATCCATAAACAGGTAATGACATATTCAAATTTCAAAGAAGGAAAACATAGGCACATGGGCCACATACAATGGATCATATTCAAATG
This sequence comes from Torreya grandis, assembly GCA_037957365.1. Classification (NCBI taxonomy): domain Eukaryota; kingdom Viridiplantae; phylum Streptophyta; class Pinopsida; order Cupressales; family Taxaceae; genus Torreya; species Torreya grandis. Next base: position 2,292,653 of record JARHVA010001222.1, on the reverse strand, counting down.
CTCAAACAAACAAGACAATATCAAGGCAAAACACTCAAGGAAGTATATAAAGGAAAATCATAAGCAACTAGCATGAATATGTCATAGTGGCCCAAGGATCAAATGTGTTAGTAGATAATGTCAATTACATAGCATATCAAGTACCATTTCTATATATACTCATGGATAATAAGCATGTGCAAGTACATATGTAATCTCATACATGATAATGTAATGTGATCATCAAATAATATAACATGTGTGTATCAAAATCATAGAAGATGGATGCCTTGAATGTCCTAGTGATGTGAGTAGAGGGAAATTCCAACAACCATAAGTGTATCATGTATTTTTGTATGCCTATATATGTGTATGTAATATTAAATGATATGTTATCCCTAAGCATGAAACTAACACATAGATTCTAAGGATCTAATAGAACATGTAGGTACTAAAAATGTTCTTGGATTTTTGAATGTTTTGATTTTATTGGTATTTTTGAAGAGATCAAATCATCCTATGATATCATCCAAAGGATGATCATAGGTATATCCCCACTTAGAACCTAATGCAATAAATTGGTGGTACTATCAAGGATCATATATAGATGAAATGTTTATCACTATAATATTTTTGATGATTGACACATGTATAATAGAATTCAGAGATCGTGAAGTACCAATAAAAATAATAGGGGTTCTTAGAACCCATATTTATGTAATTTTTGGTTTCTTTAGAATAAATATAGTAGGGATATGTTTAGGTGGTCTAGATATTTGAATATGGTGCATAGAAGATGAAGATTTCATATAACCCACTATTTATCTCTAATGTAAGGGTCTTTCAAGTATTGGTTGCCTAGTAAAGGGTATTTCTTATTGCTTACCCTTTTATGGTGGATTAACCTTAACATGTATGATAATTACCTACATCAGCATGAATTTATCTTGTTTAAGAAGAAGCTCATATGGAACACCAAAAACTATAATTACCTAATTGGCATGAATGTACTTAATACACCCATGTATTATAGAACGTACTGCTCAAAGATTAAGTATCCTAGATTGTCCCAACAACATGTCAAAGACACCTTATAAGGTATAACTAAGAAATTATTAAACACATGTGTAAAACTGAATTATAAACATATATCAATCTCTCCAAGAACCTTCTAGGAGGTCTTATTCAATGTTCTAACTAATCTAATAAAGGGGTATAAATCATGATGAGTATAACCCAAATGCATAAGTAATGTCATGGTGAAAACATTTTATCTTACACCATTCTCAATCATAACACTACATATGGTGTTTTTATCAAGGTATGATCGAATGAATAGATAATGAATATCAAAATCATCATCCTTAATTTCATTTTTATCAAAGTAAATGATAAGTTTTTTAACCATAGGAGGTATATCCCAAATCTAAGTACCAATTACCTCATCTAGTGGGTCTCCATAATATGATGGAGGAGGTTGTGCATTATATGCCATTCAAAGTTTTGGTTCCTTCTTAGAATTTTCTTGCAAAGGATTATTAAATATTTTTTGTATGGTGATCACTAGGTTGTGAAATTGATTCCTTTAAAGTATCATCAAATTTAATGTGTTAGTCATCAATGAGGTCCTATATCTTATGTTTTAGGGTAAAACATATGTTTTTAGAATGCTTAGGGCCTTGGTAGTAGTCATAATAAACATTTGCATCATATCCTTTGGGTATAGGTCTATTTATATCAACTTATATAGGAAGAAGGAGAGTTATAAGATGGAATTTTAGCAACCATAGGAGTAATGAAGAGAGAGAGGCTCAAGTAAATGTGTAAACTATCTCCTTAGTGCATTAGATAGGATAAGTTGATCAGGTTGTTGTGAAACTATGTTAACTATGGTGGTTGCTACTTTTTTAGGGTAGGAGGTTTTACCTTATAACTTTATTTAATCTTAAATTTTATACTATATGTAGATGTAACTTGTGTGTTTTCTACATGATTGAGCTTATTCAATGACATAAGCTTCATTTCATGATCTCGTACAACATGGCGTAAGTCATCAAAATTTTGAAACTTATTTAAAATAATAGACTCATGTAAAGGAGCAAGCTAACTTTGCTTGAATATGTCTTAAAAATCTTTGCCTGCCATATGATTGATCATTTTGGTTAGGATTACCTTTTATCTCAAGACATATTCATTATTTGGTTCATTAGTTCCTTGTTTTATCTTTACAATTTGAGCATAAGAAACCTTTTTGATAATTTCAATTAAAAAGTGTGCCAAAAATTGATCTATAAGAGGTTTGAATGTTTTCACAGATTGGAGAGGTAAATCAAAAAACCACCTCAAAGCATAGTCCTTAAGGCTCCTTGGAAATAATTTGGTTAAAAATTTATCATTGGAAGCATAATCAAAGCATGTTGCATATAAGGTTTGAAGATGTTGTTTAGGATCACACTTATCATCATAAAATTTGAACTTAGGTGAAACAAATCAAGTTGAAAAATGGTGCAAAGATATTTCAAATGTAAGAGGTTTATGAAACACATCTTATGAAACTATACCATATGAGTAATTTGAAGCCTTATATTCAATGTTTTTAGCCTTATCCTCCAAGTCTTTTTGATTGAAAGACTATTTGAATTGTAGACCCATTGGGATTTAGATTAGCCAACTGAATAGTCACCAAAGGGGATGGAAACATGTTTTGAGTAGTAATAGGCACTGAAACTAGTATTTATGTTGAAACAATAGGTAATCTTGTAATAGATGTATCAATATTAATTTTAGGGAACAAAGGTTAAAACACATAATCTATGCCCCCATCAGATGTATTGAGTTGTATTTTTTTCAAGGGGAAGGATTTATGCACTAATGCTTTTAAAATTTATGGCTTCACGTATAGTTTTTAATATTTTATCAAGATCTTTTGGGTTTTGTCAAATACACTCATAAAATAATGTAATTCCATGCACTTGTTCATTGTCTACTTTCTCACTTTCCATTTCTAACAGATTTTAATTATCATAATCTTCTTCTAAGATAACCTTATCAGCGTTTTTTTTCATTTTCAACATGGGTATCATTGTGATCTAAGGTATGAGATCCCTCATTGGCTTGAGACATCTTGGATGGGTTGAGGGTAAGCTCAATATGTTGAATACACACACACCCCAATATATGGTTATGCCTAGGTTAAAATGTAAAATAGTACTAATGGAAAATTAAAAAGTATAGTAATATGAAATCCTAGTTGGTTCAAAACCCTAGGTTTTATAAAACATTGCATTCACACAGATTAGGTTCATCAAATATTTAACTCTAATTTAGATGTGTATCTTACTTGGTTAGATAGGGTTAAGGATATATAAATGATAGGGAGCATGGGTGAATATTATATCTATAATAGGCTAATTAATGTGCTAAACTTAGATGTACCATATGCTAAATTTATTAAATTGAGATAGGCTATAAATGGAAATAATAATTATGTTAGATATTTAAATGATAGAAAAGAGATTACTTAACTATTTATGATGCTAATGTATATCTAGATATAGAAAAAGTAGAAAAAAAATAAAAATATAGTTTTAGAATAGTTGTCAAATTCTAGATTTGGTGCCTTTAGCTCTCTAGATAGTTGTATCATCTTGGGATAGCTTGATCGACATTACTATTTGGGTTAAACACTAGTGTCATGTATGGAATATCAGTTGAAATAGGATGAAACCACCTACATGCTTCTAGGTTTGTCCTCACCTTCACTCTAGTACATTCAGTTCTGAGTCATGGACTATCACCCTTGGTAAAAAAGTAAAAACCTTAGCTTTTCATTTTTAATATGACCTTGAGGGAAAAATGGGTTTATGGGTACATGGTGTCGAGCTAACCCATAAGGACCTCACTATCAAAGGGAACTACCTACATAGCCAATAATATATAATAGGGCCTCAGACTCATGCAATTCTCCCCTATGTGTTGGTTTATGTGTTAATCATGTAATTTGTGTAAAATAAGTATAATAGTGACCTAGGTTGTAATTTGAAAAATATGACATTATGACTACTCATTTAGTACTTCAAACCTATAATTAGATTGTTCCTATGACATTTATTAGAATAGGGCAAAAGAGGAAAGCCTTTGGTAATGTGAGTGATCCTTGAATGTTCTTTTGGTCTTATTGATAGGTGTTCCCTAGGTGAGAAATTAATTAGGGTTGATATTATATTTATACCAATCATATTAGGTGATAACTCACATCAAATCACTTAGGTCAACCATTTTAATACATGTCATTTGAAAATTGTATGACTTTAGGGCACTTGACACTTGCATCAAGGTAGGAAAGTAACATCTACACTATTATATATCCTAGACATTAGTGTCAAGGGAGTAACAAAATAAGTATATGATAAAAACATTAAAAGTTATAATATAAGTACATTTTAAGAATTTTGGGAAATATAGGATGTTTATATCTTCAATATAAGGCTGGTTGATCTAAGAGATAGGCTAACAGGCACAAGTTGGAGAAGATGTAAGGATTATAAAAGTAAGGCATGTATATAACTAAGAGTAATAGTCAAGGTATGAGTTTTCCAAGTACATAATATTGAGGTGCTACATAATCATAAATTATCATCTACAACCTGATCCTCCTCCTATAGTGTGGGAATAAAAATCTCATGAGGAGCATGAAAGATATGAAAGAATTTATGTTTCAGCATAATGATGCCTTGAAATAAAAAGTAAGACTTTGTATCAGCTTATGGATACTTTGATGTTAATATAATCATCAATTTTATTAATAAGACCAAAGATATCAAATCTATTCTACTTAAATTCAACACACAAAATTTACCTAGGTGGGGTTTACCAAGGTTATACACACCCAATATCTAAATGAAGATATCAACTCATTTTTAAGACACAACCAAGTATATAAAGTCATGTACACTAACACCCAATTACTCAAAACTAAATATTTGAGTGCCAAAACACATTTCTTTGAGATATGCCAAAAAGAAAAATATAAAACAAATTATAACTTACCAAAACATCAAAGTCATCATGTAATATCTTGTCCAACTCATCACTAAACAACATAAGGTTTTCGTTAGACCATTTGAGTCTTACACTACTTGATATCACAAACCAAATAAATTGTTATATTTTTAGCATGTATCATATTTCTTAAATGAAAAGATTCATAATGGAAGGTAGGAACTGGAAAAATAGAAAGATTACTAACATTTTAAATTTGGTATGTAACATTTCAATGCAATGTACACTGAGAGCATTATAAATTGATAGTTAATTAACATATTAATTTCAAACATGATACACTAGGCTAGTGATCGAGAAATGTATGTGTTTTTATATTGGCATGGTACCTTTGTCTCTCCCATATAAAATTAAGAGCCTATAAAATATAATCATAATAACAACCAAGTGTAAGTCCACACCTTGTTCAATGGAGGGTCCATCACTCTTGGATACATTATTATAATGCTCATTTAAATATGATGATGTGTCATATGGTTGTGATACCCATAATTTAACCATAGATGTGGTGGTGTGGTATTTTTTCAAAATGGTTTTAACACTACTTATTAGTTAGGACACATGGGTCTTTACATTTTCCTTCAATAAAATAATCAATTTTTTCCTTGCACCATATGAGATACAAGGAAAAAATTTGTGTAAAATAAAGTAGATATTGCACAACCTAGTTTAACCTTAATGATTAATTTAAATCTTAACCATATACATCTTATACTTTATAATCTCATTTATAATCATCTTATTTATATATGGGTACTTAAATTATATACAATTATGACTTATATTACTCAATTATAGTTTTTATTTAGATTTTTTGGGGATTTTCTTTTTAGCCATTTGATTTTCTTTGATTATCCAATTAATCCTAATTAGATTTTGTGTTATTTATGTAATATTTAAATTTGAGTGATTTTTCTAATTAATTAGTCAAGAACATCACTTACAAAGTAACAATTTGAGGTTGTACGAATTAGACAAAGGTGATGATTGGATACAATGTATTTCCCCAATCAGGTATGCACCAATGTGTTTCAAAAAGTACACATCAAACATGTAGATGAATTTGAGTGTTTTGGTGATTTATAACCTGATTTATACATTATTTCAAAAAGTTCTTCCAATGTTGATTTCAACATGGAAGTGATGAAAGTGAAGTGTCTACATTTTTCCTCTATTTGAAATGGCATTGTGAGACATAGATAAAGTAACAAAATTTCAAATAATGAAAAAGTCATTAAAATGATTTTTATAATTATTGAAGAATGAGCGTTCCCATTTTTATTGATTCTAGTTAAATTTTATTGAAAATGAGTTCACAATGATGCCCCCAAATGATTTTTTGGATGCCCAAGATGCCCCTCAAAGAATTGGCCAAAACATAATTTGATGGGTGGTCCCTTAAAAGGAAGAAAACTACATGTTCTATGGTAAAAGAGTTATAGAAACAAAGAAATAAGAAAAAAATTAGGGTGAAAATGGAAAATTAACCATAACAAGCCTCTATATAATAAGAACAATGCAATGAGAGGGTAAAAATTCAAATTTAGAGCTATAAATTGACCCATGTGGTGAAAAAGGTTCATTTTCACCCTCCCCTCTTGAAATCATCTACTTGAAATTTTCATGTGAGAGCTTCTGGCAAAATGGCATGTATTCCTCAACATAAGCACCTTTGTGAACATATTCATGAGTATAGATGACCAACAAAGAGCATGCATTTTGTTTGTACCTTTATTTTTTATTTTTTTATACTTATAATATTTAATAGTAGGTATAAATAGGCAGACTAGTGAATGCACCATTTTCAAAAAACCTAAAAATTATGGTATTATTTATGCAAATGATGATATCACCAATAAAATGGTGATATCATGACCAAATTGGTGACATCATGACCAAATTGATGATATTACCAAAATGGGTCAAAAATGTTAAAACAACAAAATGTTGATTTGGGCATAATTGGCCAAAATAATGGGAAAGAGATGAAAATGATATTAACACATTGTAAAATGACAATGTTACCTCGATAAATGGTGAGACCACCCTAAGAAATGGTGATAATATATAATAAATGTTCAAAGAGCTAGGAAAATATTGATAATACCCTATGAAATGGTGATATCACCTTAGGAAATGGAGAGAATGCCATGTTAAACAGTGATATCATCAAAATAGGTAAAATCACCCAAGTGTCAAATGTACTAAAATATAGGAAGTTTATATCTAATGCAAATGTGGAATGTTTGTGACTTAGGGAAGTAGAATAATTGTTTATGTTAGTATATTGCTCTTGATGAAATTATTATAAGTGTTTAGATAAATAAATTGGACATAGTGTGGTGACATGTTTGTGATTGATAGGAGTGAGTTGTAGTTTTAATAGCTCATAAACAATGTTTAGTGTCTCATGATGACCAAGACTATGGACTAAGGAGACCTTAACCTTTCTATAGATGGTCATATTGTGGCATGTTACACAAATTTTGGTGATCCAAGTAGACATAGACTACATATCAACACTAGTTGAATGATGGTACTCAAAGACTAGTGCCTTTCATTTTCTTATTAGAGAGGATACAATAAAACTAATGGATGTTTGGAAAATGCTCTACATTATTATTTAAGGACCTATGATACATTGGATGCAACATGGATAACTAGTAGTGTTGGAAGACTTGATTGGTGTTATTGACATCATCATGGAGGGTAGAGTGATTGATATAGATAAACTAGATGACTTAGCCTTCCCCACATACAAAGATGCAACAACAATAAAACCATTAATTTATATGAATATTGTGATGTTGATGGCAAATGTTAGTGGCATGTAACAACCTGACAAAAGTGGTTGATATTTTTAGATAGGCCTAGTAGGAGTCATTAGAGACATCATTGATCTAACCACTTTCCTTTTTTATTGCCCAATAATATTGGCCTAGTTGTATATATATTTACACATGGTGGCCTATCATTAGGATAGGAGCATTGGGCCATATACATTGCTTCAAGTGTGGGCTTGGGAGCACATCACTATTGATCAACTAGTAGGGTAGAGACAAAAATAGACTATAGAGGATCTATTAGCTTATGGTTGGTATATAATAATAGGGTTTTGATGGGAGCACATAGGGGACCTTCCCTTTTACTGGTAAGTCATATATTAGATGGTAGATAGAGACTTCATCTAAGGCCATATATGCATAGTTAGTTTAATTGGTTAGAGGATGGCTAGGTGATATGGTACATGACCACTCCCTATTACATCACAAGTTGACATGATTTCAAAGTAAAGCAATATTGACCTAATCACATTCATAGTTAGTTTAGGCACTAGTATGATGTACCTGATGACCCTCATTACTTTGTACATGTGATGTAGGAAATCAACAAGTGGAGGCCTCCCATCTTGAGGGATGTGGGAGTTGGGAGCTTTTTTACCTTAAATATAGTTGTATGGGGTTATTAGGAAGGGACAATAGATATAGGGGTTACTGGTACATATGTAACCTCATGGAAAAAATTTAGGCCTATGGGACTAACTAGACCTAGACCTCTAGGGTATCAATAGCCTAGATAACATCAGTAAAGATAGGTTAGGCTAATTCCTAGATAGGTACAGGGACATAGGCCAATTTAGGTGTCCCTATATATACATTCACCACCATAGCATGTAGTATAGGTACCTTTGTTTTAGGTTGCATCGATGATGATTGAATTAGGCTTAGAGAGTACTAGTAATAATAACAATAATAGTGATAACATTAGTAATGGTAGCAATAGCAATGACATTGATGGGGAGTCCTCAAATCATGACATTAAGATGGAAGATGGTCCCAATCTTGATGGAGATGAGGGACAAAAGATGTCCAAGATCATGAGGTGACCCTTTCTATTACAAGAGGGATATGATAAGATAGGGGATAGACTTTAGGTCAGGCAGTGCCCTCTCAACTAAGTAGATCATAATCCAACTAAGCTCTAATAGATAGGTTGGAGAGAGATATTATTCTCAAGTTTATAGATATCTTGATGTTGAAGGAGGAGGTGGTTGGATTGTGAACATAGTTAGTCCCATAAGCCTCTTAGCATATTGTGGAGGTTATGCTACTAATCTCTTTGATGTGGAGGTGCATCATGACCTAGATGTATGACTCAATATCTAGGTCTGAGTATGCTCATAGAATTTTGGTGCCACCACCTCCACTATGGGACTAACTATACTCAAACCAAAATTCTATGATCATACTCAAACCTAGATATTGAGTCATATATCTAGGTCATGATGCACCTCCACATCAAAGAGATTAGTAGCATAACCTCTACTATAGCTGAGAGTGATGGGTCCACCATAGAATCCACCACCACACATATATGATATATTTTTTAATTAGATATCCCTCAAAGGAGTCCACCCAGAGATGACCAGAGTTAGAGCATTTTTTTTAGTATAGCTTTATATTATGTTATGAAATGAATATATCTTAATATATAGTCATCATTATTATTTTTTATTAGTGCTTGAGAATTAAAGGGTCTCAATCCCTTACACCATATATATCATAAGACAAAAAGGTGGTCTAGATTAACATTATAAAATGTTAAGGCATGATTGACCAATCAAAACTAGGCAAAAGGATTTTTATATTTACCATACTACTTTTATAATCAAAACATATAGATAGATTGTCTTCCATACATCTTTTTTTTTTAAATAGTAGATGTAGATAACTAATATTACTAGTAACTACATACTAGAATGAAGTTTCAAAAGAAATAAAATAATCCACTTATCATTTCAAGATTACAAGATCAACCAATTTTCCATCACATAGAATACTACCATAAAAAAAAACTATAGAAGGACCAGCCTGCACCTTAGCCATGAGTTCTCTACCCTATGGAGGCACCCAAAAATCTGATTGTGCTCCAGCTACTACTACCAATTAAGGATAGACCAATTTATGCTAAGGACCAACAACATCCTTTGAGAATAGAGTCTTACCATGCCACCAAGGAAGGGCTTTGAAAAATCCCCTCACCACCCCTTTTGCAAGCCACTTGATGGGTTTGACATGGTCTAGATTTCTACAGGAAGCCCACCAAGCATCAAGACCAGAGATAGGCTTTAAAACCTCATCCAAATCAAGAAAAAAATACCCATGTATCACATTGCTCCATGAGAGTTGTTATATGCCTCTTCCACTTCCTTAACAAAGTGCACTAAAGCCAAGAACCATGCTTCTAATTCATGAAAGTTAGATAAAGGGATGAAACCTATAGAGTCACAACTAGAGAAAGGCATTATTAGAGAAGAGCCAAGAGATAGAGAATCTATTTGAGTGAATAGGCTCTATCGATACTCTATAAACATAAAGAACTCAACCACCATTTGAACCTAATCAACATCCAAAACCAAAAGATAGAGATTGTTGTAGAAAAGTGAGGCCAAATTTGAATTGAATCTAATCTTATTTCTTGCTTCTAGATAATCCATGCCCAAAAAAATTTTGATAGCATTCACAACTTTTTATGAAGGGAGCCAAAAAACATTTGAAAGGTGATTTCTAGTAATTAAACCATAAAAAACCCATTTCCCTAGTTTTGGCCTTACCAAACACCAAGGGCCAACATGCAAATTCATTCTATAAGTTTTCCATCCTCAAAATAGCAAACAAAACTAATGGCCAACCAAACACAAACTAGGGAAAAGAGCCACCATGCAATTATTATGGAAATTGGGCCAAACTTGGATATCAATACCTTTGCTAAAAAATATATGGATCCATGCTTTCTAATTATGGTAGGTCCAATCCCATTGGATTGATTACCTCTATCATCATTATGAATAAAAATTCAAGCATGCGATTCCACCAAGCTCATAATGAAAAATCCTTCCACCTTAAAAATAATTTTTAATCAAAATAAAAAATAAAAACTTCCAAAAAAAACCATTGAAAAATTTAAAATAAATTTGGTCAAAATTGATACAATCAGCCCAACTTGAACTAACATTATCTGATCTCATTTCTATAGGTTAATCAATAGCCACATTGGCTAGGAAATCTACCAATATATTACTTTCTCTAAAGTGTGAAGCTGACCAATTAAAGAAAATATGCATTTTCAGCCAAACGATTTCTAGGATAATCATTATTTTCCATGAGTTTGTTCTTTGGTTTTTTAGAGCTTGGATTACAACTTGTGAGTCTCCTTAAATTTATAGTATTGTTATACCATAATAAATCACCAATTTATTTCCTACTACTAGTGCTTGGGCCTTTGCTTCATTATTATTCCCATCAAGGAGCTTCAAATATAAGGCTCTAATTAAAGAACCACTAAAATCTTTAATCACACATCCTTCTCTTGATGCCCCTATATTGCCTCTACAAGCCCCATCAAAGTTTAATTTAAACTAGCCAAGATTTGGATGTGTCTAGATTTCATCTTTTTTATTTCTCTTAATTTGATTATTTACTATTGACTCATGAATAGGAGGTTATTTAATGTATTTTTAGATAGTACACATTTCCATATCCCATTTAGATAACATACCTTTTTTTCATTTGAAAGTGTGAAGATACCACTTCTGAAATGCAAATTTCAATATCTTTTAGCACTGCATATAAAGGATGAGCTTTATTTTCAAAAATCCATGCATTTATTTCTTTCTAGATTGTCCATATGACAATAGTAGGGCTACTTCTCCATATAGAGAAAATATAATCTTTAACATTTCCAATCAGCCAAGAATAAAAATCTTGAAGAAGTGTTTGCGGCCAAGCCCAAAACCAATTCAATCTATTACATAGCCAAACCCAACATCAGTTAGCAAATTGACAATAAAACAAGAGATGATCTATTGTTTCTTCATCTTGTTCACATAGACAATATCTAGATGGGCCTACAAAACCAATTTTCTTCAAGCAATCTTGAGTTAAAATGCAGTCATGAACTATGAGCCAAGTAAAAGTACCTAATTTTTAAAGTCTTTATTTATTCTAACATAAGTAGTTATCCCATTTGATAGACTCATCCTTGTTTTTAGCCATTTGGTAACCAAGATGAATCAAATAAATACCTATTTTGGCACTGATCCAATGCAACTGATCTTTTTTGTTCAAAAAAATCTTCCTATTACTAAAGCATCCTTCCAGAGCACACAACTCTTCTAAAGGAACAGGAAGGCCCTAAAGACATTTCTAACTACAAACCACCTTTTTAGAGTTACTATCTAAAAAATAATAATCACTCACCTGAGTCCCCCAATTATCTTCCAAAAAAGGTTTGATCTAACTATCTCCAAACATTTCTATAAGAGGATGATGACTGTTCCAAGAATCATTCCATAAATCTACCTTTATGTCATTGTTGATAGTCTAAGAAACATGTTGAGAAATGACCAACCTACTTTTTAACATGAATTTTAAAATATGGGAGCCATTATGAGGATTTAAAATAGAGATCATTCTTTTTGGGGCATCTGAATCCAAATACTTTTCTATAAGATTACACCATAAACTGTTAGGTTTAGAAACCATTTTCCAAACCAATTTGGTGCCAAGCATAATCTTCTAAAGATGAAGAACTTTGATGCCAACACCACCTTTATACTTTCTTGTGAAAACCCAATCCCATTTTAAAAGAGGAATTTTTAAATCCTCACCACAACCTTTCCAACAAAAATCTTTCATAATTTTGTTCATGGAATTAAAATATGGATAGGAGGGTCGATCACTGAAAATCAGTAAGTTGGCAAGGCATTGAAAAAAAAATTGATCCAAGAATTCAAATAGGTTTTGAATCTTTCCATTGAATATTACCAAATATGAGAGGATTCAGACCCTTTTAAAAAATGAACTCCCAAATACTTACTTTGAATCTTCCCAATTTTAAAGCCTAAAATATTACTCGGGTTATTTTCAGTCCTAAGACAATAGTTCACGAAAAAAAATTAGATTTACCTTCACTCACTTTTTGGCCAGACATCACTTCATAATTTTTCAAAATTATTTTGAACTCTTTAACTTTTTAAATCCTATATTTTCCAAATATAGAAGTATCATTTGTAAATTTATGATGAGTTAGAGTCTTAAAATTATCAATAATTTGAAGACCCTGAAGCTAACCTCTTTCATAAGCATCACAAACTACTATGCCCAAAGCCTCTACTAGGATGATGAAAAAAAAAGGAGATAAAGGATGCCCTTACCTTAGACCTCTAGTTCTTGATAAAAAACCATAGGGGATACCATTAACTAAAATTTAAAACTTTGGATTAAAAACACAGTTAAAGACCCATTCACACCAATCATGACTAAACCCAAACTTTAGCAAAATTTTAAAAATAAATATCTAATTGACTCGATCATATGCTTTGCTTATGTCTAATTTAATCAACATACCTTTTTGATTATTGTGAGATAAATAATGCATAATTTCATGAGCCACAATAATACCTTCTTGGATGTTTCTACCTAGAATAAATCCTACTTGTTCACCTAAAATCAACTTGTTCAGCAAAGGTTTCAATCTTTCTACAATTGCATTCGAGATGATATTATAAAATGTATTACATAAATCAATGGGTCTATAATACAAAAAGAAAGATTTCTCCTCCCCTTTAGGAAAAAGAGAGATGAAAGTCATATTGAGCTCAGGTTTTACTTTTTTCCTCTTTCTTTATTCTTCTACCATATCCCAGACATCAGCACCAATAACTTCCCAAAAATTCTTTAAAAAGCATATGGAAAACCATCTAGACTTAGAGATTTGTCCTAAGCCATAGATAAAACCACCTTTTGAACTTCATACAAATAAAAATGATCCAATAATTTCTCATTCATCTCTTGAGAAATGACTCTAGGAATAAGGTAAAGGAAATCATTTTGAACTCTCAAGAGTGAATAGTGTTCATCATTTAGTAGATTTTAAAAGTATAGGACTACTTCCTATCTTATATATTTTGGTTTTTCAAGATCCATCCCTTGGATAGAATGAATATGAGATATTCTAACCACTTTTTTGTGAGCTTTAACTGATTGATGAAAATAGGCTAAATTTTTATCACCTTCTTTGAGCCAATTTTCTATGGATTTTTGCTTCCAATAGATTTATTCTCTACAAAGAATTTCCTCATAATCCTTCATCAAATATTTCCCCTAATGATAGGCCACCACATCCATCCCTTTCTCAAAAATGACATCATTTAACTTCTTCAATTCTTCTTCTAACCTTGATTTTTCTTGAAAATTTTTCTATATTCCAAACTTTCAATTTTTCTTTCACAAATTTTAATTTTTTTAAAAGTTGAACCATTTTTTCTCCTTGAACTAAAGGAGATTACCACTACCAATTTTTTACTAAGTTAAGAGGAGAAGGATCTCTCAACAACATCAATTCAAATGTAAAGGGACATCATTGTGGGGGTGAGTCAAAATCAATATTTAAAATGATTAGTTAATGATCGGAACCCACAAACTAAGAAACCCAACAATCCAATTATTTATTGCTAAGATCCCAACTAGGAGTGGTTAAAAACTTATCCAAGTGCTCCAAAATGTTATCCCTACCCAAAATCCTATTATTCCAAGTAAACCAACCTATCTTTGAAAGAACATCTTCAAGGGAATTTTGATCCATGAAGTTACCAAAATCTTGATTCATCTGTGAGTTTGAAAAAACTCCACCTTTTTTATCTTTAAAGCTAGAAATAACATTAAAATCACCACTAAGGAAAAAAATTTCCAAATAAATATTTTTGATAAAAACTAAGAGATCCATCCATAGAGTAAATTTTAGCTGGACACCTTATGGACCATAAATATTGATTAACACAAATTGTAAATCTAAATTAAAACTAGAAATTTTGCCCGCTTGCCAATTCTACCTAGAAGCAATTATTTCAGCTTTGATAGAAAAGGAAGACCACAAAATTTATAAGCCTCTAAATGTGCATAGGGCCTCCATAAAGTTCCAAATGAACTTAAAAAATTGGTACAATCCTCCATGTCTAGTTTAGTTTCTTAAAGCAGAATGATATCTAGATTTTCAACTTTTATAAAATGCTTAAATAAGCATCTTTTTTTAGGGGCATTCAGACCCCTAACATTCCAATATATGATCTTATTGATTCTTATGGGGTTATTTACACCCCCACTTCATAACATCAATAAATTTCTCTAAAGTGTCCTACCTGCTTATGATAATTTCACCTTCAATATGATATTTATTTGATTTTATACCTCTACCCTAGTGAGGGCCCCAATTCAAATTAATTTTAGAAATACGGTACTATGAGATATTCAAAACTTATTTAGATTTAATATCCCCTTTAGAGTCTTCCTCAAATTCTTCTTCCCCTTCCAAATCTTCCTGCTCTAAACTAATGACAATTAGATCTTCTACCTCTAGATTCTACATATCCTTATTAGTGATAGTCAATTATTTATTTTTAACTAATTATTTAATTAAGAGAGATTCCTTTTCAATAAAGGCATCACTCTTAATCATTGAAGTAGGATAAATGACCTCTAAAAAACCAATCTTTTCTAACAATGCTTTAGTTGCTTTGATCTTCTCAGCCTAAAGAAGCCATGGCTCCTTGGATGCTTTAGCCTATTGCTTACTACTAACTTGATTCAACTAATCATTTCCCTTACTTTAAGGAACTTTTTTTTCTTTCCACTGAGGCTTGAATTTAACCAAATTGGTTTGAAGTGAGGTCCTCTTATTTTTACAAAAAATTTGAATGTGCCCTAGTTGATGACACTTATAAAATCTGAAAGGAATATTTTCCACATATATCCTCTAGTGCCAAATCCTATTTTATATCTTGATAATCACAAATTTAGGAATCTCATAATCCAAATCTAAAGCCACCTTGATTCTTTCATAGGCTACTCTACCCCATAAAATATGTGTTGCATCAATTTCCACTATTGCACCCACCAAACCTCCTAATGTTGTCAAACAATCTTTGCTCCAATATTCTAAGGGAAGTCCATAAAATCTGATCCAAACTAGATATCTACTCTCTCTATCTTTAAGAGGGTGAAAATTCAAACTCCAACATTGAATCCATAGACCCAAACCATTTACAAACCAATTTTTGACCTCAAAAACCTTTTTTCTATCTTCAAACGAATTAAAAATTGCAACAAAAAACTTACTTTAACTTTCACACCCCAGTTCTCTTTAATCCAATACTTTATAACTCCCATTGCTAGCCATTTCCCCACACATTTTAAAATTAGGGCACATTCCATTAAGATTTTAATCTTCAACAAAAATGGCTAAGAAGACCATTCCAAGGTTTTAGTTTCTCCTATTTTTATTCTAGCTCCTAAAAATGCCCTTTTCTAAACCTCTTGTTGTGCTTGTAAATTATTTTCATTATAATCTTACTAAAAATTATCTGATGAATTGATCCTCTCATTTTCACCTCCATCTAGAATAAGATTTTTCCTTAAAACTTGAGGCAAATCTAGTTGATTCCCTTTAACTAGCTTACCTTTCCATCTAAACCCAATCTTATATGTGTTAACTTCCTCATCCCACCAATATCTATCATTTTCAATCACTACCTCCAAAACCTTCTTATGATCTTTCTGACCATGATTGCCTCCATATTTGCCTTTAGCATGAACATTTGAAATTGGATCTTGCACATTGTTGCACTCCATGTTTGTAGCCTTAGGTTTTGAATGTGAACCTCCTTTCATCAAATCATGCCCTTTTACACTAACCTCATTTTCCTATGCTCCTAGTTTTGTCATCACCTCCTCATATAGTCATTATTTTTTATATGTACACAAATATCCATTTTGATCACATTATGTACATTCAATATGATATTATTTTGATATATATATATGATGTGACTTTGGATTTCATTGATGTGTACTCATGATGTAGATTAGATATTTGATATTGATGTGGATGTATATTTGTTTTCCATGATTTTATTGTTTCAATTTCATGTTTTTGTAGCACTTGATCTAGATAGTGAATGTGATTGAATTTGATGATGTTTTATCATTTTATCATGATGTAAAATGTTTATGACTCTTTTTATATGCTTATTTTTAGATGTGTATCATGATTAGCATATATGTAGCTACATTGTTACATTGTCCCTCATTTATTTGTTCATTATGATTTGATTTGTGTTCATGTTTTGATATTTTATCATGGTGTAAAAATTTTATGACTATTTATATATGTCCATTGGAATATGTGTATCATCATTAGCATATATGTATCCAAGTTGTTTAATTTATTTATTTTGATCATGGAAAATGTGATGATGTTATGATTTGGTTTTTGCATTTGAGCACATTTAGACATCTTGCAATGGGATGTTTTCTCTTTGTGTGACATTGCATATAATTCCCAAGCACTTGATTTTTAATTTTTCACATGACATTATGCATCATAATTATAAAATGAAGTGTGATAACCTTGTTTCTAATTTCATAAGGACTATTTCATATACAAATACTAACAACCCAAGACCAAGATATGAAAAATCAAGACCTAAGTTTAAATCATAATGTACTAAACAAAGATAAACCAACAAAGAAATGGTTCAAAAAAAATGTTAACAACTCAAGATCAAGATATGACAAATAAATACCTAAGTGTAAAGCATATTATACTAAACAAAAATAAACAATGTAATAAAAAAACATATAAGCATTCAAAAAATCTAATCACACATGAAAACATAATTAAAATTAATAACAAATAAATAATCAATATTCTATGAATGTGGTAATAAGATGTTACTCTTGTATTTTTCCCCTAAGTATAGGTAATGTCAGATAATATAATGTGACAAACTAGACTGGAGGGGAATGGAAGAAGGAAGAAATCGCTGAGTTGACCCCATATGCCCCATATAAATGGACACTACCTACATAGTCCATTTTGGACCTTAATTTGATGTAGTTCACCCAGAAATGGAAATGAAATAAAGTGAGTAAAATGTTTAAGATGAAACTATTAGAGAAGAAAGATATTCAAATGAATCACAAAATAATGAGATCATATGAAAATTAGCTCAGAAAATGGTGAGAGCATGGGGTAATTGCCTCACAAAATGGTGAGAGCATAAATAGACAAAAAAGGGAAAAATTAAAAATGAGAATGATAGTGGCCAAAATTATTTGAGATACCCCATGTACCCAAGCATTACCTACATAATCTATGTACACCTAAGGCTAATATAGTTCTCCTAGATATGGGAGTGTAATGAATGAATGACAATGTGGATTAAAATTATCATGTTGAAATGGAATATACCCACCCAAGACATAGGCAAACACCTTATTAGAATGGGATAACCAAAATATGATTGAATGATCAAATTTTATTGAATTTGATGGAGAAGTCATGACTTGGTAAGATGTTTCTCACCCATGATATGTTCAATGCAAAGGGGAGGTTTATACATGTCCTACCCAAATAGTAACACCCATAACAAAACCTAGAAGAAGAGTCACTAGAAAATAAGATGATAAACTGTGCAAAGATTTTATGTCTTTATATCTCTTTTTGGGATTTTCTAATTTCTAATTTTTAATATTTTTTGGTATTTTCTTTAAAAAATTGGATTATTTTAGAATATGATATATATAAGAGTATTATGAAAGGATGATGTATATGGAAACATGAATAAATGTGCAAATAACTAGATAGTAAAGGAAAAACAACCTTGTATAGGGGCTCAAATTAGGAACATGAAAGGACCATCATTTAACAACAAATTAGGATGTAATGGAAGTGATGTGGAATGACAAGAAGGACTATAAAAGAGCTAAAATAATTTATTACAAGGACTAATAAGTAGGCAAACCATGATAGTTCATTATGATGGTCTAAAATTATGTCTACAAAGATGTGTTAGTGATGGTCATGTCCTAACCTTGCCAGTTGGCACATTTATATAACGAATGGATAAAGTTCACTAGAATGTTTTATTAGATTTAGTTAGATTTTGAATATCTAATTTAGAGGTGAATATTATGGTGTGTGTGTGTGTGTGTGTCTGTGTGTGTGTGTGTGTGTGTGTGTGTGTGTGTGTGTGTGTGTGTGTGTGTGTGTGTGTGTGTGTGTGTTGTGTGTGTGTGTGTGTGTGTGTGTTTGTGTGTGTGTGTGTGTGTGTGTGTGTGTGTGTGTGTGTGTGTGTGTGTGTGTGTGTGTGTGTGTGTGTGTGTGTGTGTGTGTGTGTGTGTGTGTTTGTGTGTGTGTGTGTGTGTGTGTGTTTGTGTGTGTGTGTGTGTGTGTGTGTGTGTGTGTGTGTGTGTGTGTGTGTGTGTGTGTGTGTGTGTGTGTGTGTGTGTGTGTGTGTGTGTGTGTGTGTGTGTGTGTGTGTGTCTTCAATAGGGCGTACATTATATGCCTAGAATACGAAAGTGGGTTGTAAATATTTATACATATATATATGAATATACTCTAAGGTGGGCCCATTGGGTTGTTAGCTTGGGTTTTATAATCTGTAATTATTGCTAAGTACTTAAGCTTGTGTTAGTTATTTATAAAATCTCATAAGCTTTGTTGAGACTTTGACATGTGTAATTAAAGGACTTTTTATTTATGGTGCATTGGTGGTATAAGGGGTTAATGCTAAGATCATAGCCTTATTATAATGAAAGGTTCTTTTGACCACAACGTGGTCACAAGATTGTTATGGCATTGGATTTTAGTGAGACAAAATAATTTGATTTTAGGGTTTGTTGGGATAGTATTCGATCAGCTATGATTTGGGTCATTGACTTCCAAGGAAAAAAATAAGCGTGGGGAAAGTATGGAGAAAAATAGGGTTTTAGGTCATGTTTTTGGCTACAACCATGATGAGGCATGGAGGATGAATAGCAAAGAGTATTTTTGATGAATAAGAAAGGAAATAGAGAGATGGTGTATGAATCAATGTAAGGAGAGGTATCCCAATGGATTTTAAAGAAAATATTCAAAGAGGTGATAGTAGAGAAGGTTGATGCAAGGAGAGTCGATGCAGGGGTTGCATAGTAAAAGGAGTTTGTCAATGTTGTTGGTGTGGCACCATTGTTTAGGAGAAACAAAAACCTTGCATACATTTAAATAGGCATGTGTTTTCCTTTTTCTAGCTGAAATTATATAATTTAAATTCTATATTAATGTTGCAAGTTCTATAAAAAAACCCTATTGGGTATATACTCATGTGGGTATATTTTTTTATACCCACATGGACCTATGCCATAGTCAGGGTGGCAATAGGGTCTGAGCATGAAGTTTTGTGTGTAAATTTCTTGTTCATTATGTTATAAATAAAATTTAGGGTATAACCCTAGATAATGATTTTGTCTCATGGATTGAGTTGGTTGTTTTTATTTTGATTCTATTATGACATAGTGGATTATATAGTTATGATTATAATGGTTTTGGATTGTATGATATTGGGTATCATTTTAATTATTGCATATTTCATGTTGAAGGTAACGATATGTAATTTTTATGTATTTATTTTTATATGTTAAAATTATGTCAAAATTACCCAAATTTGGTGCAACCCATTTAGAATGTAAATTATTACTGATAGTTGGTGAATTTATTAGCCTAATTTTGTGGTAAATTGGATTCACTACATTTGATAGGCTATTATGTGTGTTATAATTGTTTATATTGAAAATAGAAACTCATTTTGTGGAAATTCAACTGCATACAACCTTAAACCTATATGTTGACGTGAATTATTTTTATGGATTGATAAACAAAATCACTCTATTGCATGATATATTGTTTTTGGGTCATTAAAATATGTGAAATGTATCTACTTAGTTTATTTGGCTACATTATGCAATCATGATGGCAAACAATTTTTACCAGAGAGGGAAAAAGTTTTTATTTATGTATTAATTTTTTAATGATTTATTTGAAACTTAAATCCAGGTTAAAAACTCCATGTTTACTATTGGAAAGAGTGTTGGATTATTATATTTTGGGTCTAAAATTTTGGATGTATTCCCAAACTATTTTGAAAACAAGATCCAAAACAAATGATTTTGATCACCCTATTGTGGAAGACAAATTTGATCTATTGGTTGTCTTTTTTCATATGGCATTTGATTATTTATCAGTTAATGTAGGTTTATAGAAATGAAGGAACCATTATTTTATATGATTGGATCATTGTTCTTTAAAATTTTATCATTAACTTGTTATTCATACATCTAATTATGTTGAGTGGAAAGAAAACTCATTTTTGTTATTTTGTGAACTTGGTGCTATGAGATATTAATATTCACAAACAAGATTTCATGTGTTTTGTAATGCAATAAATTGCGAGAGTCACTCAATTGCTCTATGCATTTTTAATCATATTTATTTTGCCTTGGATGTTGTACTCATCAAGAGTGAAATCAAATTGATTTAAGTGACAAAATAGTTTAGGTTAAGAGATATTTTAAATACACTTTATTTTTATAGACCATTTTATGCATGTTAAATTAATTGCTAATGTTATTCTACAAGATTTATTTGAGTATACATTACCTTTCTCATTTTGGAGGTTCATTTATTAGATTCATTGATGATTTACCTTTATGAAAAATAAAATGTTGCAGTAATAAGAATTATGAGGCTACCGAAGTTCATTTATGTGGAATTAAATTATTTTTCTCCTTTTGAACTTGATTTATTAAAATAGAATTTAAGTTTTATAATATTGAATAGAAATGAATTTGCATTGCCAACATAAAGTTGACACTCTTGTTGTACCCTTTTTCCAATGCAGGGTTATGATACAGTTGGGCTTTAATTTTTTGAAATTGATTATTTGATTATCTTTATTTCTTGCTTAAAGTGTTGTGGTCACCAATTCTAACCAAGATAGAATTTAGGATGATAAAGTCAAATTTGTTGCTTTTATTTATATTGCATTAATTATTGTAGTTTGATTTATTTCTTAGAGGTTGCCCTGTTCCTAAATTTAATACTTATATGGTAGTGTAATGGTTTATTTGTGCATATGGCCTCTGGCTTATAGATGATAGAACTATCAATCATTAGAATATGGTTCAAACTACTTGTATCAATATTAATCATTTGATATTAAGAATTTTAAGTGTGTATTATTATATGCAAATAATATCTTTGCATTTCTTACATTATTTTGTATTGTGCTTATAAGTAAATAAATTTTTTGATCGCTCTTTTAAATATGTAAACTTGAATGAAACTCCTTGATTTAAAGGAAGGATACCTTGGGTTAGTTATAAATTAAATATTACATTAACCCATTGTTGTAGATATACATGTATATTAATGATAATATGCTAGCATGAGGCTATTAAATCTTCTTGTGAAAGTTTTTTATGTTATCCTCCTTCTTGATGGTCTTAGCAATAAGGTGCTTGGAGTTATTCTTTTATATATTATGGATTTAATCTTGTGTATACTTTATTACTTCAGCAATCAATTGTAGAGGGTCAATTATATATATGGGTGTTGGCTATGCCAAGATATTCTAACAAGTGCTGGAATAATTTATTATAGACATATTATGTTATGGTATGGTGGAATTTTTTATCAAGATAATATTATAGTTGTTCATATTATTGATTTTAGGTAATTAGCAAGTTAATAAATGATTTATTATTGACTTTTGATTGTATAGAATCAACCAAGATCAACTAGTTGTTAGCATGACTTGTGTGTTAAATATTCTAAGCTCAATGTGTTACCTGATTTTGACAAATTAATATTTTAGGATGCATGGTTGACCATTTTGATACCATGTGAAATCAATATGCGATGTGGAAATTGGATATTCATAATTATATCACATCACTAGCCTAGTTCATGAAGCTACAAATGGCCTAATGGTAGAATTGATCATTTAATAAGTTATTATTCATAATGGTTAAATTATTATTTATTCTTAAATCAAAGGAGTTGAAAGAACCATTTAGTGCAAGGACCCTAAGGATAAGGATTTATTTATATAATCCTGACCTGGTAGCACTATCATTGGTGGTTCATCATATTCTAGTATTCATTTTATATTGGGTGGTATCCTTAAAAGGATGAGTTCTTGCTTTTATAATGATATTGTTAGAGATGTTATGTTCATTTTTAGGCACGTGCATTATTACATGGTAAATAAAAAATAATTCATGTTAGAAAATAGGAATGTGGTTGTCTAATTCCCAATGATAATCACTTTCCATATGATGGAGCTATATGTGATATGGTGGCATTTTCCAAATGAAGGAATATAGGTGCAATGACCCATAGGACTATGGATCATGGTATAATGATCTAATGTGGGTAGAACCAGAACTAGTCTTCACTTGTTTGAGTATAAAGGCTATATTTTTAAGGAATTATCTTGATAGTGGTTAAATGGAATCTTCTATCTAAATAGAATTTATTACAAATCTTGCATAAGTAAAGGCTTGATGTGATGATTATTTTGTTCTTATTTTATAACCTATCATGCTTATTATGGTATTCCCTTATCATAAAATTTGTATATTTAGAAAATGAAAAGTAAGGTAATTATCTATTATGCTAAATCTTATCCTTTTGGTCTTTAACCTTGTATATTAAACTAAATTGGACATTAAAATGACATTAAGGATATCTAAGGCATGAACAAATCCTTCTAACATCTTGAGTTACCCAACCATAACTACATAGGGTAATTAGATACTTTGATAGGGTTGAGGATCCCTATGTGGTATGATAAGGAATATGAGTGCCTTCTATAAGATTTGGAGGTTATTAGTGTGGACCCGCATATTAATACCCCTTAAATGTATATTATCTTCTAGGCAATATTTTTCTTTATGGAATCCTATAGAGATGTTTATCCTTATGTAAGTGTCTCTATGACCCAATAGATTTATGGGTTGTCTACTCATCTTTATGTAGACCCAAGATGGTGTGTTATGTATTGTAAATTTGTGTAGCAAGCTCCTCATGTAGTTATGTTATGCACTCTGTATAGCAATCTTAAAAAAAAATTGGGGGGTTATTTCAGACTAAATCTAAATTGTTTTTTGAATCCACCTGTAATACCTTTATGTCATAATAAAGATTAGGATAGTAACAGGATATGGGAGAAAGATAAGGATTGACCCAGAAATGGAAAATGGAAGGAAGGAAAATATGAAATATTGTGAAGGGAATGCCTCCAAGCAAGGGCTCTCATAGATAATTTTCAAATGAATCAAACATAGAAGTGCTTGAGATGAATAATTTTAATGGGATCATCTACTTCATACCCTTATGGTGTAACCAACCTATATTCTCTAGAATGATAATGAAAGGACTTAGCCAATTTGGCTCAAATTTACCTTTCTTCTCAAGGTTTGCATTGGTGTTTTTTTATTATATTTCAATACAAGATAACCAACTTCAAAATCTCTATGAATGATGCATTTGTTATAATTATGACATAGTTAATTATGATATGCTTTGAGATAACTCAAGGTAGCTAGTTATTTCTCATTCAAGAGTTCTATATCTTGTATCTAAACTACTCTATACTCATCATCAATGATACCTATAATGAAATATGTAGAGATGGAAGCTTGATATTAATAGGAATAATACCTATATCTTAGGAACCTGAAGAGCACACAAATGTTGATTAGTTCCTTGTTAGTCAAAATGATAAAAATCCATGCATAAAAATACACTATAACTAAACACTCTTGACTAAGAACTATGGGGATCATAACATAATGAACAAGATCACAAAATAGAGATAAAAACAAAGTAAGTAATTTACCTCCTTTATCAAATTTTATGTCCATTAATTGGCATAAGGATGTTCATGCTCAGTCTATTACATTAGATAATCTTGTCAATGCTTCTCCATGGTGGTAGCACTTCTCCAATGGTCACTTATTGTTTGGTGTGAATCTTGGCATAAAATAGGCGTTATAACACTAATATTAATGGCTTCTTAAAGGAATTCTTTCAAAATAACCTTACACACAAAATCTTATCAGTATATGGTGTGGGAACTTGTATTTATATCTCTAAGAACTAACTCTAACCCTAGGGAGGTAAGGTTAAATTCTAACTTTGGTTGAGTCTAAAAAAACCTAGGTTGATTCAGGCGAACCCTAGATTGGGTCAAAGCACTCATAAAATATTGACACCTCAATTTCAAATATTTATGAGCCATGAAAACTCATTTTAGATATTTTTAAGGTTTTGACTCACCTTTTTATAATATTTAGGATTTAATAAATTACTTTATTAGCTCCTTTGACCTTTGACTTCATATTTGAATAAAAATTCTTTTTTTGTTAAATGAAATTCACTAATTTGAATTGAAATTTTTGTTTAGGCAAGTTAATTAATATTTTTAATGTAACTAATATTGTTTAGTGATTTTTTTTTTAATTATTTTAAATGTTTCAATTAATAAATTGACAAGTCAAAAGTGTCAAATTATTAAATCATAATTTGACTAGGGTTGAAACCAAACTAGGTTATGAGTGAATATAGGGTAGTACCCTAAACAAATAAGCCTCACCATATTTTTAAGGAATTAAATACCTTACACATATGAATTTAGGAAATTTAGGTGATTTATAAGCTTAGATTGCATCATGTGCTACAAATTGAATTGAATCTTGGTTTAGGCATGAAAGTGGTCAAATTGAGTGTCTAGAGTTTACCCATGTTTGAGAAGGCATTACAAGACATAGGAATAGTAACATATTTTTGAAAAATTCAAAAGTCATTAATCCAAATAGTTCATTCCCCAAGGGGTGATCGATAAGCCCTGAATGCCCCCTCAAGAGAGTGGGTAGTAAAATAGAGTCATCGAACATTCCGTAAAAATTAAGAAAATAATATGATCTAGTGGAAATGGGGGTAGAATTACTAAATTAACGAAAGGTGTTTATAAATAGTAATGGTGACGAAGTCATAAATTTACCCAAAGGTGGTTATAATTAATAAGGGTGTGACACTTATTTTCCCAAAGGTAGTTATAAGTGGTGACATGGATATTTGCCTTGGTAGGGCAATGAGATGAATACTAATTTTTCCAAAGGTAGTTATAATCAGTAATAGAATATAGGATACTAATTTACCCAAAGGTGTTCATAATCAATGAAACAAGCATTTACCCTGCTATGGAAGGTGGAGTGGGAAAAAAATAATGATTTTCCCAAAGGTAGTGTTAATCATTAGCATGGGATGTAAAAAAATGATTTGCCCATAGGAGGTTATAATTATTAAATTGGTCAAAAAATACTAATTTGCCCAATGGCAGTAATAATAATTCACACATTTAAATTGCATGATTTAAAATGAGTTTTCCCTAGAAAATTAGAATATATATTTGATCTATCATAAAATAAGAATTTACCACAACAAGGCAAATTGACAAGGATAACTTATGCCAAAAATTAGTTAAAACATATTTATGATGAGATGGAAAAGGATAATAACACATTTATAACCTGAATGTGAGTTTAAAGATGCACATTTGAACAAACATGGGGTACAGGTAGAAAAATAAAGTTGTTAAATGGGTCTTAGGGGAGGCCCAAAAATATGGTTTGGTTATGATACATCAAAAAAATAAGGTGTGTAGGATCAAATAGTGTGTAAAATAGATCACAGATGTGAAAAATACACTTCTTAGAGCATTTAGAATGAACTATAGGCCCTGGGGGGTAAAAAATCAAATTTTTAGATATATATTCACCCCTAGGATGAAAATAATTCATTTTCACCCTAACTAATTGAATTTTCTAAGCTCTAGTTTTCTATGCTATGAGTTGAGAAAAATGGCTCATGGAGGAGATAGACATCATGTTTCAGAGTGAATGAGAGAGTACATGTGACCACCCTATGATGGAACATTGGTAAGTAACATAAACTCCATCATTAATGTTATTTTTATGCATTTAATGCTAGTTTTAGGTCAAAAATAGTAAAGTTGTAGTTTGCATTTTTGGGCAAAACATTAACTTCACCAAGGAAAATGGAAACTTCATGAAAAGTCATTGTTCCTAGAAATGGCAAAAATATAAAAAGGTGATTTCATTAATTTTTAGGTGAATTTACCATTTTTATGAAAACAAAAATAGTAATATCACCTAAAAGGTTGCAATATCACCTAAAAAACAACTTTGCCCTTTAGGAAAATGATGGCTTCACCCTAGAATCTAAAATTAGTGGTTCAAGGACACAACAAGAGTCTAACATCTTGAATGGGGTCAATTATTATTAGTAGGCTAGGATTATGCTCAATTAGAGCATAGAGTTAGGATGATGTTAACTTTTCTATGATTTTAATAGCAACTAACTATGTTGATGTGCTAGGAGTGACATCCATACTATCTATAAAACCCTCAAGTCTGGATAGAGGATATGGTTTCCTTCTTATAGATACTAGACCTTCATGACATGGCATAGATGTCAATCATCTAGGTATTTTTAGAATACTTGAGTGCATTGAGTAAATACTATCATAGTGAGACTTTGATGTTCTACCTACCTACTAAAGAAGTGATCATGACACTTGAAGATACTTGGGGTATCCTCAAGTTGATAATACATGGATAATGACTATTCTAGACACCACCATCTTAATAGCAGGAAATTCTTGATGACTTGGTCAATTATTAGGGTATCCCCATGTTTTAGGGTAAGGTCGATATAGACCTTATCAAGACATACAAAGATATTTGGCCCAATAATTTACCTATTGGAGATCCATCACCACCCTCTTTTGTTTACAGGGAGGTAGTTTTGCTCATGGCCATTATCAGTGGCATCTTTCTACCTGACAAGAGTGGCTAGTACTTTTATATGGACCCTAGAGGTGTGTGTGGAGTATGCTTGGTGATTTTACATGAATTTCTTGGGGGCCAATTATCCTATCACAAATTTACAAATATCTTCATATGATAGCATATTATGGTGGATGTAGTATTGGGGATTCTATGCTTTTGATGGTCTAGGGATGGGATCACATTTTTATTGAGTGACCAATAGGGTTGCATCTATTAAGAGACCCAAAAAATATGTTGGCATATGTCTAGGATCAAACAAGAGTAGGTAGGTGTAGACATAGGGGGATATTCCATTATATCTTAGGATGTTAGATGATCTTACATAATAGTTTTAAATTTGGAGGCCTTACCTCGCATACCAACCATAGTGATTCTAGGATGGGTGGTATATATCTTTCATGATGATCAGATTTTTTTATTAAGATATGGTCCCATATTATTGACTACTACCCTGATTGGATACTCTAGTAGTTTAGTTTCATATAGGATGTACCTAAGGGGATGAGATATTTTGTGCATGTGACACAAGAGATCAATCAAGATACTCATGTCATCAAAATAAGTGTGGTTATTATGAGTTATTTGAGTGTTCCTCAAATTTCTTAGGCTTATATAGGAGGAGAAAAAAATGCATGGGTCACTCTATCCTATATACATTAGTGGGTATAGGTATTCCATCTAAGGATGATAGTTATAGTAAAGGTAGGGGGATAGGTGCCCATCGACATTAAGGAGATGGAGGCTGAGACATCGAGTGGTAGTGACATCACCTATCAAGATGGTAATGGTAAGGGGGGTGAAATGATAAAAATAGTTTTGATAGAGGATGATAGACTAGATTTTATGGTGATTAATTTCACCTATGATAATAGCTTAGGTTGATTCATGCTAGGCATAGCCTTTTAGCATGACTTAGCAGGTAGAGATACAAGCATATTAGAGTAGGAGATCACAGCTCAGATAGGGGAGATTGTATGCTTATAGTGGTAGGTGGATAATTTACAAAATACTTTGGATATGGGTATGATGATATGACTTGGATTCAGTCAGATATCACTCAGATGAAGGCTAAGATAAATAAGATGTTATAGGTGTAGGCACAACTTATCACTAAGAGGGATCAGGCCATTAGTGATAGAGATCAGGCATTGGTTACTAGTGATAGGCTCAAATGAGAGAGATTAGCTCAAAGAGTTATGACACATTACATATTCTCATAGATGGTTGTGGATTACCTTCAAGCTAATGACAAGGCTTCTTATTACTATCGAGCCTATGAGATGATTATGCTTAGGGACCAATAAGTTGCTTCTTTTCAGGTTTAAGATGTAGATAGGGTAGTGAGCATATCTTATTAGTCTCACATTAGGATGCATATTATAGGTGCCTCATGTCATTACATACATCAACCATGGCTACCACCACTAGGACCTTCAGGGCTATCAGGGCCACCTCCAACCATAGGTCCCATGGACACACAGAGCTAGAGTTAAGCATAGGGATCTTAGCATTTTGGCATAGTTTTAACCTATGGAATTTTACTTATTATATTGGAATACTAATTTATTTTGAGACACCATTATGATATGTATATATCCTCCATGTATTATAACATTTAAGATACATTAACATTTAGTTTTGGGTCCTTTGAGGCTAATGTACATATATATGATATTCCTTTGATATATATATATATATATATATATATATATATATATATATATATATATATATATATATATATATATATATATATGATTCCATGTTGTTATCTTATTTATTTCATGTTTATCATTGATTAACATTATGTATGTTTAACATTGTTGATGTTTATACTCATGTATGCTTTTTTTCATTCACTGTTTATGCCATGTTTATGAGATTTTGTTCTATTAGTTATCATCTGATTATGTTGTATGACTCTATGTATGCTTATTTAGAGATGAAATTCTGTATAAACACATTATAAATCATTTTTATGTATTTATTACTCATTGGATTTAGGCATGCATTTGGGTATTTGGCTAATTTTGATATATCAGATAAGTACAACCATGGCATTGATTTGATACTCTTTGTATGCCTAGTTTTTGTTGTATCTTGTGATATTATGCATCATAGTTTTTAATAACTAAAATGACAATATATACCCTAAGAATTAAAAACTTAGTTTAAATGTAAATATAAACAACCTAGGAATAAGATATGAACAATCAAATCCTAGATGTAAATATAATAAATAAACCAAGTATAAGACTAAATATAAACATTCACAACTTAAGTACATAATATGGATAATCAAGGCTTAAGTGTAAACAAAATTTAATAATCTTATGGCAACTGAGATATAAAAGTCCAAAAAGGCAAAATAAAAACAAAACAAACAAATAATAATGAAACAAATAGATAGATAAAAATAAACAAACAAACAATACACAAACAACTATAAAAAAATAACAAAAAAGGTTATAAAAATAACAAGACTACAAAAAAACATGACACAAACAAACATAATAACTAAAAAAACTATAAACAAACAATATAAACAAGAAAAAATAAATAGAACAAACAAAGATAAAATTTAAAAAATGGACAAATAAAACAAACAAACAAATCTATAAACAAATAAAATAAAACAATCAAAATAAATAAATAATCCAAAGTAAAGAAATCTGCAATAAACAAGCTAATCTAAGCACATAAAAATAAATAAACCAAGTTAAACAAATAGTAATATATAAATAATGGTTAATCATAATGTTAGTATAAACTGAATACAAATTATTTGTGCATGTGTCGTAGAGGTGTTACTCTTGGTGACAAGGTGACCCCTAAGCTAGGTAGTAACAAAACAAGAACAACTGGCACAAGGTTGCCTCTAAGCTATAGGGAGACAATGATAAAGGGTAAAATGGAAATGGTTGCCCCTAGGCTATAAGTAACAATGACACAAACAAGGAAGGCACAAAAATTTCCCCTAGTCTATAGGAGACAATGAAATAAAATAAACAAAATGGGGGGAATAGAAGAAAATGAAGAGGTAACTGAGTTGACTCCCGATGCAATATCTAAGTAGATGTTACCTACATAGTTCCATGGACACAAGGTCCAATGTGAACTTTAGGCCAAATGTAGTTCTCCCATAATATGGGATAGAATAAAAATCATGATAATGAAAACATGATTGTCTTATAAAGGAAAAATTGGAATGGTCTTGTAAAACAGTGAATGCATAGGAAAAGAGGGAGATGACATTCACAATCATGAAAGTGTTGACAAAAATAACTCACACAAGTGCTAGAGCATGGTTTAGGTTAAAACCACACTAAAAGTCAAGAGACATCCACTAATGAATTGAATTGGTAATTCATAGTGTCTACTACATCTATGGCTTGGAAAAATAATGAGCTCACAAAATAGTGAGACCATTGGCAAGGGTTTCTTGTAAAATAGTGAGATTATTCAAAAAGAAAGTATTCACAAAATAGTGAGAGTGTAAGGAAATGCAAGTGGTCATTAGTTAATCAGAATTAAATGTACAATGCTCACAATATGAACTCCTAAAATTATGATAGTGTACAGCTATGACCAATAAAGATGGGGAAAATAAATGACAAGTGGTTACTTCTGAAATAGTTAGGAATCCCAAAATATTTAAGAAAAATAAGTGGTTGAAAAGAAAGGAAGGAAGGTGAGCTAACCTGAGATACCCCATTTATCCAAGTATTACCTACATAGTCCATATGAACCCCAGGCCGAGTAGTTCTCTCAAAAATGGGAGAAAAAAGACCAAGGTGGTCTAGAAATAAAGCTGACTAGGTAATATGGACCATCCTAGAAAATTTAGATGGCTTTATATCTCACATGGAAATTATATGCTAATTTTCATGATTTTGTGATTTTTTGGATTTTCAAAGATCTTTTGTAGATGTTATGGATTTTCAAACTATTTCAAATGTTTTTAGAATTTTATAGGCATATCAACTCAATCAAGAATCACAAGACACATAATGATCCAACTCTCAAAATAAAGAGAGCATGGCTTAGGTTGTTCATAAAATGATAAGAGTATTTAAACTTACATTACTTGTAAAATGGTAAGAGAATGGAAAAATGGGTGGCTAAATTGACCTCATAAAATATTGAGCACTATCTACACAATCTAAATGTACCTGAATCCACTATAGTTCCACCTACAATGGTGAAATTTTGGAAATGGTTTCCAATGTTTTGTGTTTTTTTATACTTCAACTAAGTAGAGAATCATAATATACAACATGTTTTAACTCATAAAAAAATGAGAGCATGGCTTATAATGCTCATAAAATGGTGAGAGCATGGAAAAGGGGTGACTGAGCTAACCTCAACATAAATCGAACATTGCCTATCATAGGACCTCAAGTCACTCTAGTTATGCCTACACAAAAGGCATCTGATTAAGTAACAATAAGTTTAGGTATAGGTAAATGGAAAGGTAATTGGAAACAATGATGGTAAGGCAATGCAATAATTCATGGTAAAGGTGTTGCTCCTAATTTTTCCATAGGTAGTTATGATTAGGAAACAACAGCAAAAGTTCAGTGGTACTAATTTTCCCAAAGGTGATTATAATTAGTATCACAAGTATATAACTTAAAAATAAATGAAGGATGCAATTTCCAAGACCACTATCATACTACTTTCATATACTACCATTCAAAAGTTTGATGCTGAAACAACTATTGGAACTAAGTCTATCATCAACCACTAAATGTGCCTAAATTTCAAATGAATCAAAATCAAGGATAAACATGATAGACAAGGTTAGGAAAAAAATATATGGTTGACAAGGGGTTAAGGCATGATAAGATGGTAAGGTAAGGTAAAATTCAAGGGAAATGGTAAGGCAAATGGCAAGGAATAATACATGATTATGTTGTTCCTATTGATGTGGAGATGCACATCTTAATTAGCATATGATACAACTAGAATGGACAATGGGCTATAATGGTAATAGGGTTGACCCCAAGTGACAAGGTAAGTTAAATGGAAAGGTATGAAAAAATGACAAGGGAAAGGCAAAGTAAATAATTCTATTGTTCCTAATGATGTGGAGATGCTCAACCTGATCAACATATGATACAAACATAATGGTCAAATGTTTAAATTACTAGCCCACACCCATTCTAAATAGTTGTTCTATTAATAACCTACTACTGATTTAGACTCCAATAATGTTGTTGTGATCTTCATTGGTCATCTATTTTATTTCCTTCAAACTTTTAGACAAGATGTCATTGTATCTTCTATAAAGGAAAGTGTGACCAAGGATGGTAAATAAGGATAAACATTAGCTAAAAGCTTTGATTTGTAAATGGAGAAATAGATCATGATGGAATGTATAATGGTTGGGAAATAAATGAATATTGGGATTTTTATGCGCACATAATGTTTTTGATTCTAAATTCAACATATTTTGATTGTGGTGGGGCCAAATACTTTTAAATATGCTCTCAATAGGACCACCAAAAAATTATTAGTTGGTCTTGAGAGATGTTGCCATCTGATTATGTTGTAGATTAGAAGTTGTACTAATGTTATGTTTAATAATATATTGAAGAACTATTGTGCTCATATATTGACACCTCAAATAGGTTTTCACCAATAAAATTATCTTTATCATCCCATAGTTCCTTCGAGAAGGTTTCACTAAGGAACATTGACTTTTTACTTTGATTGCCTTCTGACACCTCAAACAAGGTTTCACTAGAAGATGTTGAGTTTGGAGTTTTATTTCCCCTTAGCACCTTCAAAAGGTTTCACTAGGAGATTTTTATTCTTCTACATTAATTTGGTCTTTTTCTACCTAATATTCTATAACTAATATGGTGTCATATATGTATTTTAATAATGTGTGATTCTATCGACCCCAATCAACACTTGTGGGAGGTGGAATGTCAATATAATGACTAGGTTGGTTGGTGTTAATGGAATATGGAATGATAATGGAATGGTAAGAGGCAGCACAATCCTTGTAGAAGATATTAGGATAACTTGTGTATATTTTGAATTAATCATCCTCATAACCCATGAAAGGATCACAAATATATTCAAATTAACCTGCAAGATATGTGTAACCAATGTTGTAACAACCACTAATGTATTTTTATTTTGAAGTTTATCCTAACTCAAGGGACTTTAAATATGATGTTGATATTGATGTTAATTATGATTCTAATTTTAAATCTAATATCGATTCAAAAATAGAACCTAACTTCAATGTTGATTCTTTATCTAGTGTGGCAGAAAAGAATCTATGTTGAATGTTTGGTATTGGATGAGTAATGGCCTAAGGTTAAACAATGGGATCTTCAAAAATAGGCTCAGCTAAGGACTCTGCAAATACTATCTTATCAAAGTGAGGCTTCTTAATAAAAGGTAAATGGTCACTAGGAAACTCCACAGAGATTGGCTTGTCAAAGTAAGGTTTTTTAAAAATAGTGCAATGGTCAAAATAATGATTTTGCTAAAGGTATTTATAATCATTAGGGTGACTCAATAAATACTAGTTTTTCAAAGTGAGACTCCTCAACCAAAGGGAAAGGTTTAATAGGCAAGTCCATAAAGATTGAATTCTCAAAGTAAGGCTCCTTAAAATAGGTCAATGGTCAAAGGGTGATTCAACATAGGTTAACTCATTATAAATAGGTTTTTTAACAAAAAAATCATAGATTGGTTGATTTTTTTGGATTTGGCTTATAATTAGTTGCAAAATATTAGTTTTGAACACATTTTGGTCTTTAAATAATGGCTTTTAGAGAGGTAATGATTATCTCTATTATGGTTCAAAGATAATCTTAGATTTTCTAAAGTGGGGGAAGGTTGGAAATGGATGAAAAATGATCTATGGTTCAATAAAGAGCTCTTTGTAAATAGGCCCATCTAAAATGGGCTTAACAAAGACTAGCTATGGGTCTAGGATGATAATTGTGCTCTCTCTAGTCAAAATTGTGTAACCTTATTGGGATAATGAGCTACCAAATTTGGAAGGGCCTAGAATGGTAATGAATGTGCATTATGGAACTTGGTTGCTAATACAAGCCAAATGAAGAGGGCCTAGAATGGTAATCCTTAGACACTACAGAGCTTAGTTGTTAATGTAGGCCAAAGGATGAGAACTTGGAATGATAATATTTGGGCCCTATAGAGTTTGATTGCTAATGCATACTAAAGGAAAAGGGCCTAGAATAGTAATAAATGGGTGTTGCATATCTTGGTTGCTAATATAGGTCAATAGAGGAGTGCTTAGAATGGTAATATTTGGGCATCATAGAGCTTGGTTACTAATACATGCTAAAAGATGAGGGCCTGGAATGGTAATCCTTGAACACTATAGAGCTTGGTTTCTAAATAAGTCTAAATGAGGATGGATTAGAATGGTAATCCTTGGGTGTTGTAGAGCTTAATTGCTAATGCAGGCCAAAGGACAAGGGCCTAGAATGGTAACAAATAGGCATTATAGATCTTGGTTGCTAATATAAGCTAAGGGAGGAGGGCTTAGAATGGTAATATTTGGGCACTATATAACTTGGTTACTAATGTAGGACAAAGGATGAGGTCCTAGAATGGCTATGAATGGGCATTGTGGAGCTTGGTTGCTAATGTAGGCCAAAGGAGGAGGGCCTATAATGGTAATTCTTAGGTGATACAAATCTTAGTTTCTAACTTAGGCCAAAGGAGGAAGCCTTAGAATGGTAAACCTTAGGATCTATGGAGCTTGGTTGTTAATGTAGGCCAAAGGAGGATTACCAACATAAATACAGGATAGGGTACCATTATCATTGAAAGGGAAAACTTGGTACTTTAATTTTTCCAAATAAGGGATATCTTGTCATATGAAAACTAGCATGGCTAGGTTTAGAAATTATCCCAAAGAGGGTAGTCTTGGTCTATGAAAATGGTCTTGGTCTAGGTCTAGGTGGGATTGGAACTTGGCTGGCATGGTCTAAAAGGGGTCAAAGAAGACCCTGATTGGATTAGAATGTGGGTTCAAAAACAAACCCTAATTTGGCATGACGATACAAGTTGGATGAAATACACATTATTTTAAAAAGGTATGGCTTTAAACATGGTCAATTTGGACATGGAAACAAACTTAGCATTAGTCTAGGTAAAGTGAAATTAGTCTTGAAAACAAATATGGGCTAGGCACTTGAAAAAAAATTTGATTGAGTCATGTTCAGATCTATGGCTAGGTCTTTTGAAAAAAAAAGGGTCTAAATATAGCAAATAATTGAGGTATAAAAAATAAACAACCTTTGGCTTTGTAGGAGAGGCCCAAAGGGTAAAATAACTAAACTAAGTAGAGTAAAGACAAAACAAACTTTAAAATATTCTAAAAATTGATACTAATTTTCCTAAAGGCAATTATAATCAGTGTAAAAGGTAATACAAAAGCTCAAAACTCATTTATGGCTAAGATACTGATTTGCCCAAAGGCGGTTATAATTAGTGACAAAAGTATCTAGACAAGGTAGAATAATTGAGAACTATGATCAAAGGATAATAATGATTTGCCCAAAAATGGTTATAATCATTTAATGTGAAAAATAAGGCTAGACTCGAAAACAAAAGGTCTCAAATAAGAACTTGAAAACAAACTAAACAAGGTAATTGTCTTGGGTGACACTCAATAATTGGCTCACTAAGACTTGATATTCAGTTCATAAGAGACTATTTAAACAATATAACTATGACACTTTCAAACTCAATACAATAAACTTTAAATAAGGCACATGGCAATGACTTGGCTCAAATAACTCTTAAACAAGGCACAAGACAAAAAACAATCGATAGGTCTAGGAAAGAGGGTTTTTAAATCAAATAGGAAATCAACCCAAGTAACACAATCAAAACATAAAAGGTAGACAACCTAATCCCAAATTATACAAGGATTTGTCATAAACATAATTATTTTATAATTTATACTTTGAAAGATCTAATTTCAAATTTAATTCAAAAATACTCATATGTTCTAAGGCAAAAGGGCTAGGCTAAAATGGGTAGCATAACTATGCATTTGAAACAAGAAGTATAACAATGGTTTTGGAACTTTCTGTCAAATGCGATGAGTGATTTGGAATAATTTAAATAATGTAATAAATATCCTTCAAACAAATGACATGACAATGGTTTTGGAATAAAAAATCCAAGGCAAATGTTTGAGATAAAATGAGTAGCATAACGATGCCTTATTAAAATAAGTGATACACAATCAGTTTTGGAAATAAAACTCTGAGGCAAAAGGTGTGACACAAAATGTGTAGAGTAACACCTTTTAGGCTAAAGTGGTGTGAAAACAATGTGATATTTTTGAACTTGTTTTGATTTGACAATACAAATAAACAATTTTAGTCTAAAACACACATGTAAATCAAAGAAAAAATAAATAGCACTAATGGCTAGTCCTATCCCTAAAACTAACATAGGTGTGTGTAGATTCTATCAAATTTTCCACCAATATACCAATGTTTATGAGGAATTAAGTATTAATCCAAAAATTAAAGAACAAGTGTAGGTAGAATTTTTACACCCCCCTTTGTCTATCAAGCATTGGTACATGGCACAAACTTAGAATGAGGAGCACTTACAATTCGGTAAGAAATTATATGCAAAGTAGGTTTGAATAAAATCTATAAGTTCCAAAATATACTATATGGTCCCAAGTGTGGCTAACACAAGGGTGTAATCACATCAATTAGGTTCATACTTGCTAACTTACTATGCAAAGGTATATTCCTTTGTACAATAACTTTAGTCATGTACTACTTAGTAAAGTCTAATGTTTAGCAAGCCCTGACCCAGGTTTTCATTAGAATTGGAGAGGCTAGCCACTCAAACCCCTATTAATCCCAGTATCACTTTCCTAATTTATATACCCCACCATGGATTTGGGTTGATATGATGCTAGGAGATGAAACCCTAGGTCAATGCACCCCTAAATAAATTATGAGAGAGAATTGAGATCCCGCCCACAAGCCAAATAAAAGAAAATAAAATGGAAAGACCTTAGAGGTTATTTCATGGTCACCCAAGTCACTCAAAGCTTAAGGAGAGCATATGTGACATTATTTCTGACAATACTAAAAAAAAGGCAATAAATTAAGCACTTTTGGTCACCCAAGTTCCTTATAAAGAATGAGGGAAAATCATAAATGCAATAATTTCTAATGTTCCATAAACAAAGAATTTAATTTATGAAATTTGAAATTAACTAATAATAAAGAATAAATAAAAAAGTGAAAAATCTCTTAAGAGCTCTAACTAAATTGCAGGTTCTTTTTAATAGCACCTACTCAAATGTGATTGAATTTTTGAACCGTTGGCTTTGTTTCCACTTTTAAAAAAATTGAAAATACTAAAAGACAAGTTTGGTTAGGTTGATTTTAAGCACTAAACAAAAGTGTATGTGAAATTTAAAAGTGTTTAGGCCTCTCTCTCTCTCGACCTTGGTTCCTAAAAAAATGTTATGGGATTTGCTTGTATTTATGCCTAAATTCAAATCAATAAACAACATTCCATTTTGAGCTCTAGGGTTTTTGAAAAAACAAAGTGAAGCCATTATTTATACATAGAGCGAAGCCATCATTTTCAGTGAAGCCACTATTTTCCTAAGAACCACATATAGACATAGACTACTTTTTGGCAAAGTTTTTATTAAATAGGGTGAAAATACTAATTATATTTGGAAAATTTGTTAATTATAGGATAAAAATAGGCAAAGTCATTGAAACTAAATGGAATTTTACCAAATGAAGTTTTTATTTAGTAGGGTTAAAACTATTATTTCCAAATAGAAAAACCATCATTTATCAAGTCAAATCTATCATTTCAAATCCATCATTTTTGAATAAATAAATATCACAAATAGAGCACGGGAATGGTTAATCTACTTTTACATAGGGTGAAGCCATCATTTACACAAAAAATAGAATGATGAGATTTATAAGCACAAAAATCTAAACTTAAAGAATTAAATGTTTTTATTAGAAAAATTAAAGATTTGGCATCATTCTTCTTGGCCATACATGATTCATGGTCCTACTGGGCATGTCATTATGTATCT
This sequence comes from Torreya grandis, assembly GCA_037957365.1. NCBI lineage: Eukaryota > Viridiplantae > Streptophyta > Pinopsida > Cupressales > Taxaceae > Torreya > Torreya grandis. The sequence goes on along the minus strand of JARHVA010001222.1, from coordinate 2,253,695 downwards.
TAAAAATCAAATGAGCACACAAATGTTTATTAGTTCCTTTTTAGTCAAAATTATAAAAATTCATGCATAAAAATACACTAGAATTAAACACTCTTTCCTAAAAATTAGGGGGATCATAACATAATGAACAAGATCACAAAATAGAGATAAAAACAACACAAATAATTTACCTCCTTTATCAAATTTGATGTCCACTTATTGGCATAATGATGTTTGTGCTTATTTTATGACATTAGAGACTATTGTTAATGCTTATCCATGGTGGTATCACTTCTCCAATGGTCTCTTGTGGCTTGGTGTGAATCTTGGCATAAAATGGGAATTATAACACTACTCTTAATGGATTTTTGAAGGCATTCCTATAGAATAATTTAACACACAAAATCTTGTTGGCATATGGTGTGGGAGTTTGTATTTATAGCTCTAATAACTAACTCTAACCCTAGGGAGGTTAGGTTAAATTCTAACTTTAGTTGAGTCTAAAATAACCTAGGTTGAGTCAAGCTAACCTTGGGTTGGGTGAAAGCACTCATGAAATCTTGACACCTTAGTTTTAGATATTTATAAGTCATGAAAACTCACATTAAATATTTGTGAGGTTTTGACTCACCTTTTTAGAATATTTGGGAATTAATAAATCATTTTATTAGCTCATTTGACCTTTAACTTCATATTTGGCTAAAAATTCCTTTTTTGATAAATTAAATTCACTAATTTGATTTAGAATTTTTATTTAGGCAAGTTAATTAATATTTTTAATGTGATTAATCTTGTTTAGTGATTTTTGGCTTTTGGAAATTGTTTTAAATGTTTTGAATTAATAGCTCAATGGGCCAAAAGTGTCAAATTACTAGGTCATAATTTGACTAAGGTTGAAACCAAACTAGGTTATGGGTGAATATAAAGTAATACCCTTTATGTGTAAGCCTCATCATGTTTTTGAACAATTAAATCCCTTACACAAATGAATTTGGGTAATTCAAGTGATTTCTAGGCTTATATTGCATCATGTGCTAGAAACTAAAATGAATCCTAGTTTAGGGATAAAAGTGTCCAAAATGAGTGTCTATAATACCTTCAAAGCCAAATACTAGGGAATATGGTGTTCCACATATAGACATGTAAACTTTGGTATAGTAAGACCATAAGGCAAGAAATAATTACAGATGTCAATTATAGGCAACATCATTAATGATCCTTGTAATAATTTTGACAATGGTCTTATTAAGCACCTCAGCTTGGTTGTTACCTTGAGGGTATTATGGAGTTGACAATCTATGTTTGATATGGGCTTGTGTACATATGTATTTAACATCCTTGTTCTTAAATGACTTTCCATTATCAGATTTAATGGTAGAGGGAATGTCATAGCATCAAATGAGATGATTAATAATGAATTTAGAGATATTCTTATTGGACACATAAATGTGAGGGATTACCTCTACCCACTTAGTGAAATACCTAGTGGTAGTCAAGATATTTTTGTGGCCATCTAAATAAATAGGGTTTATCTTGACTATGATATCGAGTCCCCATGTATAAATGAGACAAGGATAATTGATTTACTAAATTTCTTGTGAAAGAGCATGAATTAAATCACTATGTGTTTAAAATAGAATTTTCACTTTTATGACTAATAAGAAATAAAGAGATAAAATTTGTGGAAAATGGAAGAATAGATATGGTATAAAAACTTGGTAGAAATACGCATGTGAACTAGATGAAGTGGATAACTCTTATTTGTCTAGGGGAAGATGACCTACATAAAAAAGTACTCAATTTAAGCTTGTTTGTTAGACAAAGAGGAATGGTGGATTGCCTAGCTGGTGCTAGATCTAAGAAAGCATGAGCTATCTATAGAGGTTGTCAATCCACTCTCTGATATAAGTTAATGTTGAAAGAAAAGAAAGGAAAGTTACATACATGAAAGTAATAGAAATGAATACTTTGATAATGTAAGCTAAATATATAATAAACTAACATAAAGATAAATGCTAATTTATTGAAAGAAATGTTCTGATCTAATCTAATCTAGGTCTGATTAGGTATTTGAAAGAAAATGAGAAAAGCAAGGTTTAGTCAATGGCTAGTCTAATGGTGGAAAAAGAGGGTTTTGGGTTAAAGGGCTAACTGTCGATGGTTATAAGTAACCATTGTTGTTTAGGAAATTATCGATGGTTACCTAATGGGACTGGGAAAGTCAAAAAGGTCTTTGGATAGAATGGTGAGATCAAAATCAATTTGATGTAGAAGGTCTATTCAAGATCTGAGAATGGTAAGGTAGAGAGATATGTGCTCTTAAATGAGATCAGAGATCTGACAGGAAGGATTTAAAGAGGTAAAATCTAGATAGAAATATCCAAGTAGAATGAATAAAGATAAATTAATAGCTTACTTGATCTAAAATGATTTCAGTAGCATAACAACATGTAAAGGAGAGCTAAAAGAAATTTTCCAAAGGTTTGGGTTAGTGGCTACTTGAGAAACCTACATGAAAAATCTTTGAATGCCTAGAAGACTTGAGTACCTGTATGAAGATAGCCTGAATGTAAAATTTGTATATTGATTTATGGATCCCCTTCTCCTCTTGCTCACATTTTTTTATAATCAAAAGGTGATAGAGTAAGAAGATAATATTAGAGGTTATGAGGTGTTTGTGATGTGTTATAAGATGGATCAAGTATAAACTATTAAATTTGGTTCTTGATTACCTCAAGAATAGCTGATGATGAGTTACCAACTTAGGGACGTAACCATTGATGGTTTCCTTAACCATCAGTGATCGAGGTACTGAATAGAAGTGGGTTAAAAAAGGGTCAAAGGGGTTAAAGGATCAAAAAGAGGCTAGTTAGGTTGAAAGGGCTAGTTGGTTAGTAAACTAAACAACATAATCCAGGGTGAGGGTAAAGAGGGTTAACAAGGTATGTTAAGTTAGCTAAGTGGCTAACTAGACCCAAGGTGAGGTTAGGTTAAATGGGTTAGGTGAAGGGATTAGTTCAATATAGGTTATTTAAACTTTATCAGTGTAGTTAAACTAAGTAAAAGAGAAGTTTGAGTAAATTTGATAATTAGGACCATGTGTGCAAATTTTTAGTGTCTACATTTTTCCCCTTTTTGTTATGTGGCTTGTATCTGCAAGTTGAAAAATAAAAATAAAGATGGTGTTAGTTTTAGGTTGTAGTTTGTTTAAAGGTTAGTTTTCCCCAAGTATGGGAGGAATCCCTCCTCAAATTAGGAGATGATAAGGAAAATCCAAATCAGGTTGGGGTTTGATGAATGGTGTATGGTTAGTCACAAAGGTGAGTGACTAAAGGGTGGTTCAAAGTTAGGAATTTATAACACAAACATACACACAAGATATGAAAAATATTACATAGCTAAGACCGGGCAAGGACTAAGGATGCCAATGTTGATAAAAATAATCTTAGTGCTAAGAAGATAGGTGACCAATGGACCACGTGACCATATTGTGATGGTGGGGTACACTTGTTAGCCTTCTATACAAAATGGATCAATTTCTATGGGGGTATTCAAATTTAAAAGTGATCCCATGTGTGGGTATATAAAATAAAAAGTGATCTCATGGAGGAATCCAATGTTATGGTCATGTATTAAGTACACAATGTTCAAATGTTCAACATGGAAAAGTCAGTTGGTGTGGTTAAAAATACCACAACAAGGTCATCACAAAAGATGTGAATGGTTTGGGTAAAAAATTTCAACATCAATATGGATGTGGTGTAATGGTTCAAGGATAATTTGCAATGGTTGATGGTTGAAAATAAAGGGATAGATGTACTAGGCAAACAAACGCTACCTACATAGTTCCATGGACATAGTATCTAATAAAAAATTCAAGCCAAATTTAGTTCTGGTAAGTGGAAAAGATGGAGAAATGATGTCTCGAAATGGTATATGGTAAAATATGGGTTAATGTTTAATGGTTGGGTGAAAGGTATGTTAGAAAATGGGTGGTCAAGCTAACTCCATATTCACTATACAAGTGGATGCTTCCTACATAGTTTCATGGACATAAGATCTAATAGAAACTTTAGGCCATATGTAGTTATAGTTTTGATTGGTGATCATTAAAAGAGGAAGGAAGAAGGAGAAGATTAATCTCCAAAAATCTTAGGGAAGGAAATTCCCCAAATAGGTTGAGGTGGTTTTCAAATGAGTTTCCCCAATTTGACATACCACATGGTCTGGGTTTTGTTGAAGGTAGTGTTGGTTCCAATCAAATAAATTAGGTTGATAGAGGGTGGAGAGTAATACTCTCCAAGAACTAAGTGATGGATAAGGAATCTCCAAGATAGAGGCCTTGTTTGGTTTGAGGGTGAGGTTATGAAAAGGTGAAATGTGGGAGAATTAGGAGATACATGTTTCCAATAGTCTATAATAGAAGGTAAAGAAAAGAACCATGATGCCTATTCATTGGTAAAGATTGAAAACATCACAAAAGGTAGTTGGGGCTTATAAAACCTTATCCTTTTTAATGCTTTTTATAAGCATACTTTGGTTGATAAAATTGTGTCTTGATCACATTGTGTTTAGTAAGCTCAAAATCCCTTGATTCATAGAGAATGAAAGAAGGGGCATAAGTGGTAAGTGAATGGTAAATGGGTGAATATGGAAGATAAATTTATGTGGGAAAGCTTGCCCCTTTTATAGGTGACCTAAGAACCAAATTTAGACAATTCCATGTCTTATGTTTGGTGTAGATTGATCAATGCGGGAAGTCTGCTGAAGGGAAAACTTTCTGATTATAACTTTCTTGGGATGTTTATTTTATTTTTGAGAAAGGTCTATTTGTGCTCTCTCTTTTTTTGATAAATTTGTGAAGCTTATCAATATGAGAATATTCAAAGAATTGATTTTAATATATATATGACTTAGCCATCCTTTGAGGGAGTGGTCTAAGTTTTTGATTTTTTGTAGCCATCCTTCAAAGGAGCAGTTTATCTTTTAAGCAATGTCCAAGAAATGGGGCAGCTATCCTTCAAGGGAGTAGTCTATATAATGTTAAAAATTTTGTGACCCAAATGATATATTTTGGTATCCTAAATAGTTTTAATGCTATTTTTAGACATGGGAAAGTCTAATAAGGCTTAAAGGTGTACCTTTATGAGGGAAACTTTTTAGCATAAGAAGGTAGTGGTGGAAAGGAATTGGTTTTGAGAGACAAAAGACCATGGTATTTCATCTCATAAAAGACAAAAATTATCCATGAGAACCATGTTATGGGTAGAGCTAGGGTACCTATATTCAGGATTAGATAATAGTTGTGACAAATAATCACATGGTTCTATTTGAATCAAGTTGTCCTCAAAAGTAAAAGAAAAAAGGAATGTGAGGGTATAAAATCTTATGACTCAAGGGATGAGCTTAAGTTAGACAAGAAGGTGAGTTTGATCCTTATTTTAATAGTAGAAAAGATGTAGATGTGAAGCATTAAGAGGCTCAAGTTTTGGTTTTCCTTTAAGGGAGGATAAATGATAAGTTCCTAATCCATACTTATGGGTTATGATGTAGGGTCCAAATCAATTAAAGGCAAAATTGCCTCTTTTGCTTTTCTCCATGTTAATGACATTTTGGTTTTATTTGAGGATGAGATCTCTAATTTTGAATTCTCATTCTCTCATATTTTTGTTATAGGCATGTGTAATGCACTCTTGGTAGACACAAAGGTGGTTAAGGGCTACAAGGCAATGTTCATTAAGTAGTTCTAGTTGGGATAAATGTTCTTGATGATAGTCACTTCTAGAAATAATGTTTTATAATGATATGTGAAGAGAGGGAATTTATACTTAAAGAGTCGAGATTTCCTCTACTCTAAAGAAAAGGGAGAAAGGGGTAACACCTATAGAGGCTCAAATGCTAGTATGATAGGCCCATAAAGCGAAGGGGATATGCGAGTGCCAATCCTGTTAGAATTTTGTTCAAATTTTGTTATAAGCCTTAGCTTGTCCATTTACTTGTGGATGGTAAGGCAAATAAAATCTAATTTTGACATCAAATGCATCGTAAAAACCTTGAACTTGATAGTTTTTGAAATATTTTCCATTATTAGTGATGATATTATGGGGAACACCAAAACAATAGATGATATGGTGGTTGATGAAGTTAATGATCTTTTCAGATTTGGTGGAAATAAGAGGAATAGCCTCTACCCACTTAGTGAAGTATTCATTAGTAGTGATGATAGAGTGGTGGCTTTGTGAAGAATGAAGGTTGATTTCTCTGATGTGGTCCAATCCCCATTATGAGAAAGGCCAAAGGTATTTGAATGTTTAAAGACCATGTGTGGGTGTGTGATACAAATTAACATGTTATTGACATTTAACACACTTCTTTACATAATCATAGCAGTCTTGATTAAGGGTGGGTTAATAGTAGCCAAGGTGAATGATACATTTAGTGATAGTTAGGCCATTAAAGTGTTCACCACATATTCTGTCATGGGTTTATTTGATATCATGAGAGGTCTCATTACCATGAAGACAATATAGAATAAGGCCATTAAAACCACATTTGTATAGTATTCCTCCTAATATGGTATAACAGGAAGTGGCTTGGATGAAGTATCATCATGTATTCTTAGAGAGGCTATGAGGAGCTACATCAAGGTTGAGGTAGTTGAAGATTTTTTCATACCAAGTGTTTGAGGTAGATTATTCCACATTGAAAATGGTGGGAAGGTTGTATTGGAAATATGAGGGTGTGATGAAATGGTGAATGGTAACAAAGAATTTGGAAGTGGCAAGTTGAGTTTGGATTTGGGAAGCAAGGGAAGCCATTATATCTATAAACTTGTTAATGGATCATGGAATAGATTGGATAGAGTAATGGTCAAATGACATTGAGATTACATCAACTAATTGTTTATACTTTTGTAGGACATCATTTTTTTCATTGTTAGGAACCACTAACTTAGTTGATGATAACATAGAAGAGTTTAGGAATAGTGTGAGGTCCTAAATATATGTGAAGGATGATTGTTCCCAAAGTATTGGCCATGGTGTCATTGAAAGAGTGAAGGACTAATATAGTTTTAGACATGATGTTCTTGGGTAGTTGTAATTAGTTATAGGCATGCAAGGAGATAATATTAATACTATCTCCTCCATAAACCATCACCCTTTTAATGTGGGTTTGGTTGATTTATGTGGTGATAAACAAGGGAGGATCATGATCCTTAAGATGAATAGATGGAATCTTAGAATCCTAAAATGTGATGAGGTTGAAATGTTGAAGAGTGCCAACAAAGGCGGCTAGAGGTTGAGGATCATACGGTTGAACCTCAATGGATTGGAAGGTCTTAATGAGTGTTTGGTGATGATGGGGTGAGGTTTTAATGATTTCATAAAGACTCATCTTCACTATATTTTGGTGAAGTTGCTTAAGCATTACACATTGTAAGGATTTAGATGGGTTGAAGGAAGGAACACCCAAAATGGATATCTTGGGTTTTGGTGATGGTGTGGGTAAGGGTGAGGGTATGTGAGTTTGTTTGGTAAGTTGAGAGTTATAAGGGTATGTCTATGGGATGGACACTTTATCTTTCTCTTTACCCTTTTTTGGGCCCTAGATCAGGTGACCATGTGGATAGTAAGGATAAGGGAAGGTGTTGGATTAGGTGGTTGTTCTAGTTCCTCCTCACTTTTAGATGAGAGTATGGGAAAGGGTATGATTTGGAAGGGTTAAATGGATGGTTGAGTTGGTAATGGGATAAGAGGTAATTCATCTAAAAATAGATCATCCTCATCCATCAAGTTATAAATAAGGGTTTGAAGAGATTTACATCTTTTCATATCATGTCTAGGTGTTCTATGATAGGCACAGATTAATTGGTTATTGAACCAAGATGGTGTAGGATGTGAGTGGTAAAATTTCTTAGAAGGGTAAAATGGTTTGATGGGTGGTAAGCAGATAGAGGATGTTCATAATAACCTTTTCAAGAGGGTTGAATAAGATTCAATCAAAGGTGTTGAGGGCGCTAAGATTTTGGTTTTAGGAAGTAAAGTGGGAGTCCTTTTTTGAAGAGGTCTCACCATGGATTTGGAAGATGATTAAATAGTTTTGGTGAATGGTTTAGGTTGGGGTTGTGTAGTTGGGGTTAGATTTATGGAGGATTTAGAAGTTGAGGGTGATTATTTGGTTATAGGTGGGAGAGTAGTGAGGGAAAGTTTATCCAAAAATGAGGATGATGAGGTTGATGATTTGGTAGAAGATGTAGGTGAGGAAAAGGGTGAAGGTTGGTGAGATAAGGAATGTGGAATAGGAAGATTTGAGGGATGAGGTCCTAAGATAGAAGGTAAGGTGGAAGGAGGTGTTATGGGTCTATCTTGAGGTGGAGACTTTATTAGTTTGATCCTTAATTTTTTGAGAGGTTATTTTAGTTGGAGGTATGGATGTATGAGTGGGTTGGGGTTGAGTTTGAGTAGTAGATCATGTGTTGATGGGTGGAAGAGTTTGAGGTATAGAAAGTAACAAGTTTTGGAGATGGGTATAAGTTGGTTGGGTGGTGGTGGTGGAAGGAATGGTGGAAAGAAGGGTAGAAGTTACCCCCAAGGTGGGTGTGGGATAAGTAACAATAGGTTGGGTTACCCCAACATTAGATGTGTTGGTTGGTATAGGGGGTGTTTGATTATGGGTCAGAATATTATATTGGATTTGGGTGGTGGTAGAAAATGAGTTATGGGTAGAAGGTGAAGCTTGGGTAACCAAGGGTTGGGTAGAAGTAATACCCACCATAAGCTCATGAAGCATGCCTAAAGGAGGATCCATGGGAGTAACTGAAGCAATTGGGGTATGATGAGATAAAGTGCTAAGATAGTGTTGAAGGGCAATGGGGTTATTATCAAGGAAAGTGATGAAAATGGCATTACCCTCAACAACAATCTGAGGCATGGTAGGTTGGGGAGAATGATGAGGAGAACCCTCAACATCTGAATTATACCCCATGGATGATGAATAAGAAGAGATAGGGGATGTTTGATGGTTTTGATTCCTTAGCTATTGCATGGTAAAAACCATGTGAGGAATTGGAAAATAATAATGAACCTCTCACCTCAAACAACAATAAGCAAAGAAAATTTCAAAGAAAATAAGGCACAAATTAAAAGTGCAATTAATCTTAGGATTCATTTCAAATCACTTTTGGCTTATGATTTAGAGAGTGTGAAAGAAGTTTAGATTGTGAACTAGGTACTAAAAGAGCAAGCTAAGGATGGTTTCAATTTTTTTATGGTGTTCAAAAAGAATCTATACTAGATTAGGTACATGGCCTAGTACTAGGGGCTTGCTCCCCGAACTTCATGAACCCAAAGCTGAGTTAGGCTACTTATCCAATAGATACCATTTGTCTAGAGTTTATAATCCACTAGAGAATGGAGTGGGTCCTCCCCTTGGTAATGAAATCCTAGTAGGATCATTGAAAAGGGTAAGGTGATCCAATAGGTGATGAAATCCCAATGGGACTTATCTCAAGTATGTTATGATGTTTGTTTTTATGTGAGTGGTTTGGTTTTGTAACATATGTGTGCTACAATTAATCCATGATGCTTTAATTAACTAGGTGAGCTAAATCAAGAAATAAAATCATGAATGCATAAATTTATTTTATACCTAAAGGGAAATGTTCAGATTTCATTTGATGAGCATATAATAAAGGAAAAAAGGGAAGTAGGTCCCACCAAACATGTCAAAATGTTTAAGCTAGAATTTTCACTTTTATGACTAAGAAGAAATAAAGAGATAAAATCTATAAAAAAATTGTAGATTAGATATGGTATAAAACCTTGGTAGAAATACGCACATGAACCAAACAAAGTGGAGAAATTTTATTTGGCTAGGGGAAGATGACTTGCATAAAAAAACACTAAAAGTAAGCTTGGTTTTAGACAAGGAGGAAGGGTGGATTGCCTAGCTGGTGATAAATCTAAGAAATCATGAGCTATCTATGGAGGATGTCAATCCACTCTCTGATACAAGTTAATGCTAAGAGAAAAGAAAGGAAAGTTGCATACATAAAAGTAATAGAAATTAATACTTTGAAAATGTAAGCTAAAGATATAATAAACTAGGATAAAGGTAAATGCTAATTTATTGAAAGAAATGTTCTGATCTACTATGATCTGGGTCTAGTCAGGTCTTTGATAGAAAATGAGAAAAGTGGGGTCTGGTCAATAGCTAGTTTAATGATAGAAAATGAGGTTTTTGGGTCATAGGGATAATTTTTGGTGGTTATAGGTAACTGTCATTGGTTAGGAAACTGTTGATGATTACTTGCTAGGACTAGGAAAGTAAGAAAGGTCTACAAGTAGGAGGGTGAGATCAAACTCAGTCTAATGTAAAATGTCTATTCAATATCTGAGAATGGTAAGGTGAAGAGATAGGTGCTCTTAGATGAGATAAAAGGTCTAATAGGAGGGATTTAAAGAGGTAAGATCTAGATAGGAATATCCAAGTAGAATGAAGAAAGATAAATGAATAGCTTACCTAATCTAAAATGTTTTTAGTAGCATAATGGTATGCAAAAGAGAGCTAGAAGAAATTCACCAGAGGTTCAAGTTGGTGGCTGTTGGAGAAACCTAGATGAAGAATATTTGAATGCCTAGAAGATTTGAGTACTTGTATGAAGATAGCCTGAATGTAGAATTTGGATATTGATTTGTGGATCCCTTTCTCCTCTTTTTCACTTCCTTTTATAAGCAAAAGGTGATGGAGTAAGAAGATAATATTGTAGGTTATGAGGTGTTTGTGATGTGTTAGAAGATGAATTAGGTAAAAACTATTAAATTTGGTTCTTAATTTCCTTAGGAATAGCTGGTAATGAGTTACCAGCTTGGGGACCTAACCGTTGATGGTTAGGGTAACCATCGATGGTTTCCTTAACCATGGATGATCGATGTAGAAAATAGAAGTTGGTTAAAAAAGGTTCAAAGGGGTTAAAGGGTCAAAAAGAGGCTAGTTAGGGTGAAAGAGATAGTTGGTTAGTAAACTAACCAATGTAATCTAGCATAAGGTTAAAGAGGGTTAACAAGGTAAGTTAAGTTTTTTAAGTGGCTAACTAGACCCAAGGTGAGGTTAGGTTAAATGGGTTAGGTAAAGTTATTAGTTCAAGATAGGTTATTTTGACTTTATCAGTGTAGTCAAAATAAGTGAAAGATAAATCTGAGTCATTTTGACAATTAGGACCGTGTGTGTGGTTTTATAGTGTCTACACTATGATTTTAATAAGTAAGGCTTTTATTGACATAAGAACATGCATCTGATTTCATTGTGGGCTAATAATATCCTATTTGAAGCAATTTCTTGGTGAGGACCAATCTACTTGTATGGGCCCCACAAATTCCTTTTTGCATTTATTTAAGTGATAATTTAGATTAATAGTTTAAAAAATGAAGTATAATCCCATCATAGACTCTAAAATAGATCATACCACTGAGTAAAGTTGGGATACATTATGAATGAAAGACTTATTTTGGTTGTGTGATAGGTCAACAAGAAGAATGTGGTCTTGAATGTAGATGTATACATCTTGGTACCAAGTGAAATCAGGGTCAATAATATCACATAATTTTAGTGTCTAAATGACTATAAACTGACATAAGAATATTTTTAATGAGAAATTGATATTCATATCCATTATAAGATATTTATATTAATGACCCAATGGTTACCTTGGCATCAATTGATATGGTATTAAATCTTGGTAATTGCCTAAATTGGATGCATCCAAAGTTTTATTTGAGACTATCAACCATGCCTTTGTAAAGTATGATCTTATTGTCTTTGGTTTGATACTAATCTATATTATGGTTAATAACAAATTATGAATCTCTATAAACAACCAATTATTGAATGTTTCATTACACTACACGGCAAATCCCTATAACGAGTGCCTCATATTAAACAAAATTATTAGTGCATGGAAAATCATTTTGAAATGCCTTAGGAATGAGATCCCCTATGGTGTAATGAATAGGATATCTTGCCCTGAACCATGGGTTGTGAAGGAACCATCAAATTACAACTTCCATTGATGTAATTATTCAAGATTAAAGATAGACTCATCAAGAAAATGAATGTTCAAAGGATGTGCATCTGATAAAGGTGCCTCATCAAGTTGATCTACTAGTACTTACCTTTTGATGGCCTTATAATTATTGTATTCAATGTAAAACTCACTTAATATCATAATATATTTAGTCATACAACCTCTCAATGATACTTTGGAAATAAGATACTTGAGTGGATCAATCTTGGCAATTATGATGATCTTATTGTTCAACATGTAGTGACATAACTTTTATGATGTAAAGATAAATGTTAAACACACATTCTCAATTTTTGTATAATTATGATCATAAGTGACCAGTGTCTTTCTCAAATAATATATTATGCATTTTTTTCCCTACTCATCATGTTGAGCCAAATTTTCCTCAAGGCATGTTCAATTCTGACATATAAAGCAAGAGAATTTTTCCCAATGTTGGTGGGACCAATACTGGTGGGTTTTCCAAATAGTTTTTTAAATTCTCAAATGATTATTGACATTCACCATTCCATAAAAATGTGGTTCCTTTTTCCAAGAGGTGATTGAAATGATGGTAGCGATCAGTAAGTTGCATAATAAACTAACGAATGGATTGGATTTCTCCCTATGAACTTTGGAGATATTTAAAATTAGAAGGGGAAAGCATTTATGTGATGGCCTTCACCTTGGCTGGATCAAATTAAATTCCTCTATGTGAAATAATGAAGCATATTAATTATCCTAATGTGACCCTAAAGACATATTTATTTGAGTTGAGGTGCACCTTATATTTATGAAGTCTCAAAAATTCTCCATAGAACTTTTGGATGTCTTACCCATAATATTTATTTTCATAGAAAGTCATCAACATAGTATTCAACTATATCATGCATCATGTCATGAAATATTACACTCATTTCATGTTGATAGGTGGCATCGATGTTTTTCAATTCAAATGACATAATTTGATAATAGATAGTTCCCCACAGAGTGATGAACATTGTTTTATGTTGATCCTTTGATGGTATTTTTATTTGATTATATCATGATAAACCATCCATGAGGGATATCATTTCATATCCTACATTCAAATATGTAATAATATATATGTTAGGTAATGGAAATTCATATTTTGGACATTATTTTCTGATATCTATGAAGTCTATGCATAGATAAATACCTTAAATTTTCTTACTAATTGAAACAATGTTAGAGATTCATTCTGAGTAATCAATTGGTTGTATAAATATGACCCTTAATAATTTCTCTAGTTCTTTCTTGACTAGTATAAAAAATCACAAATGCATTTTTCACAATTTCTATTTAATAGACTGGTAATTCATATGAATAATAAGATGGTGTATGACCATATAAAGATCTAGCCTAAGAATATCAATATAAGACCATGTGAATATGTTAGTGAAATTTTTGAGAATGGCAATATTAAAATCATGTTCCTTTATAGTGAGGGACACACCAAGATTAACCATTTGGTGATCATCTATTGTGCCAAGGTTGACCTTAGTAGTGTCTTACACTAGTAGTGTAGATCCATCCTCTAATATAGTTGTTGCATAGGGGAATTGATCTTATTCATCTACATGTGGGTCAATAGGCCCACCCATGTAAGAAGAGTCTAAAACACCCATGTCTAGTAATGGCCATTTAATAAATATTTTATGGAAATATTGAACCAACTACTCAAATACCTATTGTTCTTCTGAATTAATATTTGATACAAATTTAAGGTGTGGACTTGTAAGACTATGAGATTCCTAAGGAGGGTGAACTCCCCCTTCCATTGGTCCCTAAAACAAGTTTTCACCAAGGAACTCATCTATTTATTTGCTTTTTCCCTAGTCCAAAAGTGCCTTAGAGAGGTTTTCACTAATAGACATCAATGTTTGATTTTATTTTTTATTTTTACCAAGGAATTTCACCTACTCTCCAAAGTAGGTAGCAGGGTCCAATGTGATCTCAAATCCTTTATTAGTGTCTCCATTGGTAGACCATCTCTAAGACCCAGGAACTTTAAAGTGCTTCATTTTGAAATGTGTCCAATGGTATAATGTGATCTTGTTGATCCCATTTGATTGGTTTAAGGTAATGAAGGGGAAAAAGGAAATTGAAAGAGGATGTGACAGTAAGGATGACATTTATATTAAATAGGTTTGTGTCAGTGATCTCATCATAGATACTATAATAGGATTTTGTACTACTACCAATATCATCTTTGTTAGATGTTAAAGTGGTGTCATTCTTGATATCTAAGGGGTCACCCATAGGTGGTAATACCTTTGTGTTTAGTTATAGAAACTGGATCAATAATACCTTATTCTTTTGGCCCTAAGCCCTTTCCTTTGTAGTTGTGTTGTTTCATGATTTGGTTAAGAATAGGATATTTGGCACTCTAATAACAAGAGGAAAAATCATCATTGTATAAACATGACACATCAATGTTGTTGGATTATTATTGATTTAATGAACTCTTTTTTACAAATAAAGGAGGTCCTTAGGGATAAGAATCGGTCTTTTGACACCATTCCATCTTGGAAATATCATGGGATTTGGGATATTTGGGCAATTTGACAATGTGAAAGGTGTCTTTGATGTTGTATGTGCCAAGACCCATATCTTCAATAGTAAAGTTAGAATAAATCTTGGGAGGAAAAGGAGTATAAGTGGATGCAAGGTTAGTTGGATCAATGTAATTAGACTTTGGAAACTCAGGAGCTTTATTCTTGTCTTTTTAGGTGCATGCTCAGTGATAGGATAATAATTGTATTGACCATACTGTTAGAGATAAAAACCACTGAAAGGGGGGGTAAATCAGTGGTGACAAATAATCTAATTCAATTTCCAAACCCTTTAAACACTTAATCATTCAATATAACCATTCATGAAGCATTCAAGATGTTTTTAGCAATGAACAAATAGATAATGCAAGATTACACACACAACACAAGATCTATATGGGAAACCATCTTGGGGAATAAAACCCACTCTCAATCCTAAAAACATATGGATTACTTATCCTATAAGGTATTACAAACATGATACTTTATTGGAACACCCATTCCAAAAGGAACACCTTCCCTTAGGATGGTCAAGTCCTTCTAACCTAGATTTAGTGAAACACCTGCTTCACAAGGAACACATCCCCCTAGGATGGTCAAGTCCTTCTGACCTAGCTATAGTGAAATGCCTGCTTCACAAGGAGTACTTTCCCTAGGATGGTCAATTCCTTCTGACCTAGATGTTGAGTACCCTCCCAACACCTATGATATTAAACATCTCTTGAACACTAATTTCCAGCCAATATGATGGAGATACAATGTATATCATCCCCCTTCACTTTTTCACACATCCACAAACATCCAAAACCACCTTTTGGATCACTATACACTTTTTAGAAACAAATATATCATAACTTAAAAACATGACCAAATGGTCATACACATAGTCCATACTCTGATCTTCTTCTCAAATCAACTGCCAAGCTCACACAGACATTATCTATCCTTCGCTCACACTCAAGGCATCCAAAACATCCTTTTAGATCACTCTAGACCTCTTCACTCATCCTCAATCATCAAACCTATAAGATCACTATTTTGACATCATAAAAATTACCTATAGGTCATACACATATTTATCAACCTACACTTCTATACAACCCATCCACTGGGCACCCAACCTTTCTTCTTCGCTCTATAACTCTCACACACACCTCTTCTCACAAGTCTAGAAACCATCATATTTGGTTTCACATTTAATATATTCTTCATTAATATCATGTTCACAACCTTCATTTTTATCCACAACACATTCCTTCACTCTTAAGGCATCTACAAGGGTCACCTTTAAGCAGTACCCTCTTTCAAATAGGCCTAAGTGTCCTTTTAGTTCATATAGAGACCCATCACCTCTTTTACACTTCTCTAAAAAAAATAAGAACACAATAAAACTTAAAAAATACATATACCCATGATCTATAGGTCCACCTTAAGTGAAAATAACCATCATATCACCCTTATACTATATCACAATTGGCCCAAACATCATTTTATACATACAATCACCAAGAATGAACACTCAGTCAACTTATAAGCCTTTGATCATATAGAATATGGATTGGTAAAACATCCATAATCCACATATATGGTTTTCATGAAGTTTTAAACACTCTCTAATACTTATTTCATCTTAAAACATTAAAATAGCATCAATAACAACTCAATTTCCCTTCTCATGTTACTTGAAGAGCATGAACACATACACAATAAAATTTAGAGATCCATATTAATGATTTCACAAATAATTAAACCTTATAAATAGGCTATATATATATATATATATATATATATATATATATATATATATATATATATATATATATATATCATTAATTCCTCTAGAAATTTACCTTTTACACCATGATAAAATTTTGAATATATCAAAAGTTATAGCACAAAAACTATAGACAAGTCTTCCCTCACAAATTTGAATATTTGAATTCCAATTGTCATTGAGAAACTATTAAACTTCAAACACTTTATCAATATGTATTTCCCTATCATAGATTGAATTAATATATACAATTTATATCCCTTGAAATTATCCTAATCTTTACATTTGCTTTATTGTTAAACATCTATCACTTGTCATCATCTCGTTGCTTCCTGACAACTATGGACAAATGCACTCCGTCAATCTCTATGGATTAGCCTGATATTTATCTAGTAATGTTCACCATTTATCTAAGATTTGAGCTCCCCTTATTGTTCCAATTGGTATTCCCATGTTCCTTCTTCAAATTTTAATCATTGACTTTAATGTGTGTCATTGATCTTCTAACTACATGATCATACGCTCATCATTGATCTTCTATCCAAACTCCATGAATGTGACACATGTCACTAGCGCATTCATTTTTTGACATATTGATGTTTACATGCACTATTATATAAATATATTTTAATTAATTCACACTATTACATCTACTAACTATATTACCTTATAATTTAATGTATTTTATCTTGATGTTCTTTGGCCCATCATAATCTACAAGTGTAACTTTAAAGATTTATATCTCAAGCTAGAAAACACTTCAGGACTCCAAATATTTAAGGTAAATTCTTGGCACTATAAAAAAATCACCATGAAAAAATTTTCCCACTATTTAATTTTTAATTACTTAAAATAAATTCATAAACTTTTTGGATCATACATGTTTACATGACATGCAATGACAGTCTGGCTAAGTATAGAAACTTAGTCAACTTCTGTGTGAGAGGCCAACTTTGCACCTACATATCTTTAACTACGCTCAACCTCATGACCTAAAATTTGAACCATATAAACTTATGAATAATGTCATCACACCCATATGACTAAATCCCCCTTAATCATCCATACATGGTAAAGGTGATGTCAGCAAACTACCTACTTAAATTTTTTATCACAGAACCAACTATGCCAAGATGAACATAATGAAGAACTAGATGAATACCATACACTTCCAAAATATCTCCAATCATCCTTGACCTTTGATATGACCCCTCACACATGATCAATACTTTATACCCATCCATAATCATGCCAAAACTGAATATCAACCAAGCCTACTTTAAGCATATTAGGACAAGCACACTACACACTTTGTCATTGACACTTAGACTATCAAGACACTTAATCCACTCACTTGGACACCTCCATGAAATCACTAAAAACTCTCCAACAATCTCCCCTTTTTTCATTGATGTCAACACCCATCATATAGTGCACCTTCCTTTTCTCTCTTCAAACACTCTCACAATAAGAACCTTCTCCCTCTTTGACACAATGATAAAGTGGGAATAAAATAATCTTGAGGACATGAAAAGAAAAACAATAGGAAAGGACCACCTTAGAAAGATGAAAAAAAGTCCACCTTACCTTGAGCTTACCTCTTCTTTGCCTTGAAAACTTCCTCTTGCTACAGGCCAATAGTCTCTTCAACTAATCACTGCAACCAATGAAGAAAGAACACACAAAAGCACTATAATATAATATAAATCACCAAGAAACATCTAAGAAGGACTCCATCTAAGATATCTAAGCCATTTCACCTTTTGATCATGTTCAAATCTCCACACATCATGAAGAACCACCACACAGGCTTACTAGTCTTCTCTCTCAATCCACCTCTAGATCAAGCTCATGAACTTGTTGCTCCCCATTATCTAAAAGACCTTATATTGATTTACAAAGAAATAAATGACACCCAATATTTATCTTAGATACTCAAATGTAGCTTTTGACAATGGTTTGGTCTTAAACCTGCAAGTTGCTCTTTTGTATGCACATACTCCAAATTAACACTTTGATTACTCACTTGTTCTCTCAATAAATGATATCTAATAGGAATGTGATTATTTTTTGAGTACATAAAAAGATTATTTGAGATACTAATTACACTAGTATTATCATAATAGATAGGAAAAGGTCCATTTTGTCTTACCTTATGATCTTCCAAAGTTAGTTTCATCCACATGATTTACATGCAATATGAGGTAGTTATTATATACTCAGCTTCTATAGTTGATAGAGACATTGAGGCTTGCTTCTTGATTAGCTAAGACACCAAGCATTCTCCTATGAAGAAAACCCCGCCAATGGTACTCCTCCTATCATCCACACATCTTGCCTAATTTGCATCTATATATGATTTCAAAGTGAATTATTTACTCCTAGGATACCATAAACCCTACTCTATGGTACCTTTGAGATACCTCAAGATCATTTTGACTGCTTTCAAGTGAGATTCTCTAGGATCAGCTTGAAACCTTCTTATAAGACCAACTGCTTGCATGATATTAGTCCCAGAAGTAGTAGAGTACAAAAGAATTCTAATCATGGATATATACAAAGTTTGATCAACTTTTGGTAAGTCATCTAGTTTAATTAACTTGCATCATGTGATCATTGTAGTACCCATTCGATTATAATCCATCATGTCAAACTTCCTAAGCATATCCTTAATGTATTTAGATTTTGAAATGAATATCCCTACATCAAGTTGGTTAATCTAAAATCCTAATAAAAAATAAAGTTCTCCTAACATTGACATTTAAAACTTAGTCCTCATAGTATATGTAAACTCTCTACTCATATTATCATTGTCAGAATCAAAAACTATGTCATCAACATATACAACCACTATCAATTCATGATTGCCTTCTATCTTAATGTATAAATTACTATCAGGTACCCATTTTTTAAAACCTTGAATGAAAATATACTTATCTAACCTATCATATCAAGATCTAGGAGCTTGTTTAAGACTATAAAGAGATTTCTTCAATTTACACACAAAATCTTGATTATTTGACATGAAGTATCTTGTAGGTAACTCAATGTAGACTTATTCTAAGTTATCTTTTAATAATGCACATTTCACATCCATTTGGTACACCTTAAAACCTTTGAAACTTGCATATGCCAAGAAGAGTCTAATTACTTCCATTCTTTCCAGAGGATAAAAAGTCTTATCAATATCTGTTCCTTCAACCTAAGCATATCCTTTACACACCAATCTAGCTTTGTTCCTTGTGACTTCTCCTTTTTCATTTATCTTATTTTTGAAAACCCACTTGGTACATATCACATTTTTATCTTTTGGCCTAAGAATAAAATCCCATATTTCATTCTTTACTATTTGACCAAGTTCTTCATCCATTACACCATTACAAATTTCATCTTTGCTAGCTTTCATGAATATTTTGGGTTCAATCATGGATAATAGAGTTGAGTCTTGTTGATTCTAATTGATCAACATTCTCCTTCTAGTTTGTAAACTTGCACTAACACTTCCAATAACTTGAGAGATTGGATTATCTTTCTAAATTCTTCTATATGGATCTTTAGAGTCTTGTCTTTGTTCCTCCTCTTCATCTTCATCATTTGTTTAAACAAATAACTCATTATTTTTTGCAATAGAATTCTAAATTGAGTCACTTACCTATAATTTTGGATTCTTGACTCTACTTGTCTCATCTATCCTTACATTTGAACTTTCAACAATCTTTTGAAGTCTCTTGTTGAAGCACCTATAGGTAGTATCAATAGAAGAGTAACCTAAGAAGATGCCCTAATCAGACCTTGAACCAAATTTTCTAAGATTATCTTCATCTCTTTTGATGAAGCACTTGCTCTGAAACACTCTAAAATTTTTGACATTAGTTTCTCTATTCTTCCATAACTCATAAGGAGTCTTATCACTATTTACTCTGATTTGACACCTACATAAGATGTAAACTAAAGTGTTGGATGCCTTTACCCAATAAACATTTAATAATTTGGCATATTGATGTATGTTTCTACTCATCTCTTGAATATTCCCATTCTTTATTTCAACAACACTATTTTTTTGTGGTGTTCTAGTAGTAGAATATTGTCTCCTTATCCCTTATTTCTCAAAAAAATCATCAAATTCATGAGACCAAAACTCACCTCCTCTGTCTAATCTTACACACTTAATCTTTAACCCTTTATCATTTTCCACAAGTGATTTTAATACCATAAATCTTGTAAAGGATTTTGATTTTTTTTTAAGAAAAAATATCCAAGTCATCCTGGTAAAATCATCAATGAAAATCATGAAGTAGATATTACCTTGAATACTTTGGTTTCTCCTAGGTCCACATAGATCAATGTGGATCAACTCTAATGGATTTTTAGTGGATAAATCCTTGGATTTGTATCTTATTTTGGTTTGTTTCCCATGAAGACATTCCTTGTAAAGAGAATGATGAATCTTAGAAATCTTGGGCATATGGCTTACTAACCCTTTGAACTGACCTTTACCATATTATCAAAATTTATATGTCCAAGCCTTCTATGCCAAACACATCTTTCTTCCAATTGACTCATGAATCACTCCTCCTTGGATTTATGGAATACATACATGTTATTTATTTTATAGAAATTTGTAACTAATTTTCCAAATTTTGCCTTTCTTACTTCACATACATCATCATGAAAATTTAAAACATTTCCTTGCTTACACATTCGGTTCACACTTAAAAGATTATGTTTCAAACCTTATACATATAATACATTCTCAATCCTAGTATGACCATTATCCAAACTCATAGTACCTTTGCCAACTATGTTAGTAGATTTGTTGTCACCAAACCTCACTAAACCTTGGTTGGTCTTCTTGAGAGAGATAAACTTGCTCTTTTCTCTTATCATATGATTTGAGAATCCAATATCTATGAACCATCTCTTGTTCCCATCTTCTTGAGTATGTAAGGCTACGTAAACAAACATCAAATCTTCCTTTAATGGACTACTTGAATTTTACTTCTTTTCTTATTCAATCTTAAACTTTGTCTTGTTGAACCATTTGATGATGTCAATGACTTGTATATCATTTTTACAAAAATATCTTTTTCATTTCTTGGATATATGACTTGTTGGTTATAATTGTATCATATGAGATCCATTTTGATCTTTGAAGAGAAAGCACAATCCCTATATCTATAACCTAATTGATTTCAAGAGAAGTAATGCCCATTGAAGATATTATTCATAGTTGACCTTCCTTTCTCTTGACCATTACCAATCCATGAATTTTCATTCTTGACCCTTTTTTTTCCTTAGATAAGAGCACATTTGAATAATTCATGAATTTATTTTTAAATTATTCCATCCTTTGGTTGAGACCTTTATCCATCATGACCTACAGATTCTTGATTGTTGCATCTAGATATTTCACTTGCATCTTCACATCATCTTTGCTTTCATTGACATTTGATAAATCACATACTAGTTTGTCTTGAATATAAGCCATAGTCTCTTTATCAACCACTTTACCTTTGATTTTATAAGAATGACCTACTCTGATACCAATTATTAGAGGTATAAACCACTAAGAGGGGGAGTGAATCAGTGTGGTAAACAATCTAATTCAATTTCTAAACCCTTAAAATACTTAAGCATTCAATACAACCATTCATGAAGCATTCAATATGTTTATTTCAATGAAAAAATAGATAATGTAAGATTACACACACAACATAAGATCTATATGGGAAACCCTTTTGGGGAATAAAACCCACTCTCAATCCTACAAACATATGGACTACTTGTCCTATAAGGTATTACAAAAATGAGACTTTAGTGGAACACCCATTCCACAAGGATCACTTGACCCTAGGATGGATAAGTCCTTTTGACTTGGATTTAGTGAAACACCTACTTCACAAGGAACACCCACCCCTAGGATGCTCAAGTCCTTCTAACCTAGATTTAGTGAAACACCTACTTCACAAGGAACACCTACCCCCTAGATGGTTAATTATTTCTGACCTAGATGTTGAGCACCCTCCCAAAACCTATGATATGAACATATATTGAACATTTATTACCTACCAATCTAATGGAGATACAATGTATATCAGCCCCCTTCACTTCTTCACATAGCCACAAACATCCAAAACTACCTTTTGGATCACTATACACTTCTCAACAACAACTCTATCATAACCTCAACAACATGACCAAATGGTCATACACACATTCCAAATTCTAATATTCCTCTAAAATTTACCATCAATCTCACATAGACATTATCTATCCTTTGCTCACACTCAAGGCATCCAAAATATTCTTTTGGATCACTCTAAACCTCTTTTCTCATCCTCAATAATCAAACATACAAGATCACTTTTATGACATTAAAAATATGACCTACAAGTCATACACATATTCATAAACCTTATCTTATCTATAACCCATCCATTTGGAACCCATGCTTTATTTTTTCTCTACAACTCTCACACACACCTCTTCTCACAAGTCTAGAAACCATCATATTTGGTTTCATATTTTATAGATTATTCATGAATATCATGTTTACAACCTTCCTTGTTAGCCAAAACACATGCCTTCACTCTTAATTCATATACATGGGTCACCTTTAAGCATTATCCTCTTTCAAATAGGCCTAAGTGTCCTTTTAGTTCTTATGGAGACCCATTCACCTCTTTGACACTTCTCCAAGCAAAATTAGAATATAAGAACACTTTAACAATACATAGACCCTTTATATAGTATCTATGAGTCCAAATTAAGTGACAACATCCATTAAAACACCCTTCTTATATATCACAACTAGCCCAAACATCATTTGTACATACGATCACCAAGAATGAACACATAGTCAACTTCTAAGCCTTTAATCATACATAATATGGATTATTCAAACCTAGATAATATACATATATGGTCCTCATGTTACAAAAATATGGTCATCATGAAGTTTAAAACATGATACAACACTTATTTCATTTTAAAACATCGAAATACCATCAATAACAACTCAATTTCCCTTCTCGGGTTACTCACAGAGCATTAACACATACATAGTCAACTTTGGTGATATATATCTTTAACTTTATAAATAATTAGACATTATTAAAAATTTATATAGGTTTAACATGAAGTCCTCTAAAACTTTACCTTTTACACCATGATCAAATTTTGTATATATCAAAAGTCATAGCATAAAAACTGTAGACTGGTCTTCCCTCACAAATTTGAATATTTGAATTCCAATGGTCACTGAACAACTGTTAAACTTTGAAAATTTTATCAACATCTCATTCACTCTCATATATTTAATTAATAAACATCATCTATCTCCCTTGAAATTCTCTTGGTCTTTACCTTTTATTTACTATTAAACATCAAGCACTTGTCATCATCTCGTTGCTTCCTGACAACTGTGTACTAATGTGATATGTCAATCTCTATAGATTAGCTTAATATTTATCTATAAATTCTCACCATGTATCTAAGATATAATATCTCAAAATTATTCCATTTTTAATCCCTACATTCCTTCTAAATATTTGACTCATTAACTTTAATGCATGTTATTGATCTTCTAACTGCATAATCATATGCTCACCATTGATCTTCTATCCAAGCTTCGTGAATGTGACACATGTCACTAGCACTAGCACATTCATTATTTGAATTATTAAATTTTACATGCATATTTGTATTAATATATAAAAATTTATTCACATCATTATATCTATTGACTATATGACCTCAGACTTCAACATAGTTTATCTTGATGGTCTCTGGACCATCACGGTCTGCAAGTACAACTTTGAAGATTTATATCTCAAGCTAGAAAACACTTCAAGACTCCAAATTTTTAGAGTAAATTATTGGAAATATATACAAAATGAAAATGAAAAAAAATTCCCACTATTTACTTTCTAAGTACTTAAAATAAATGGACAAACTTGATGGATCATAAATGTTTGCATGATGTGCAGTGACGGTCTAGCTAAGTATAGAAACTTAGTCAACTTCTGTTTGAGAGGATAACTTTGCACCCACATATCTTTAGCTAAGGTCAACCTCATGACCTAAAATTTTAAACATATAAACTAGGAACTAATTTCATCACACCCATATGACTAACTCTTCCAAACTCATCCATATGTGGTAATGGTTATGTCATCAAACTACATACTTAGATTTTTCTATCACAGAACCAACTATGCCAAGATGAACATAATTAATTACTAGATGATTAAAATTCACTTTCACAAGATCTCCAATAATCCTTGACCTTAGATATGATCCCTCACACATGATCAATACTTCATAACCATCCCTAATCATGCCATAACTAAAGATCAACAAAGTATACTTCAAGTATACTATGACAAGCACACTGCACACTTTGTCATTAACACTTAGACTATCAAGACACATCATCCACTCACCTGGACACCTCCATGACATCACTAAAAACTATATAATACATACTCTACATCTAAATTTTTGAAATATTATTATGGCTATAAATCATCAAGAATAGTAACCTCCATTCTAGAATGGTTTAAGCATTGGTGTAATGTGGAAGGGACTGCACGTACGTCATGGATCTAAGGGCATCCAAGAAGAAAATTATAAACTATTTTAATGTCTATGACATGGAAAATATTATCAAGGGTGATAATCCTTACAAGGAAAATCAATTAAATAGTGCCCTATGATTCTCTTTCTACATTATTGTACACCTTGAAATTAATAGTATCTAGTTAAAGATATGTTGAAGTATACCCCAAATGTTTTATCAATTTTAGTGAGGCTATGTTTAGGCCTAAAAAATTGTCTATAAGAACCTACTTATTCTTGTGGCAAGAAATTATGGCTTGTATGTAAAGAGGTTTATTGTGCAATAGACCAAGGGATGACATACCACTTTAGTTAAATGTAAGTTGTTGGCCTGGGTATGAATGCCATATAAGTTCTTAGAATCTGGTAGGCTCAATGTCATTTGCAATATTGGATTGGCATAAAAAATCATACAATATTTCTTTGTGGACTTTAGATGTACGCAATAGATATATAATACAAATCTACATTGGTGTCTTGTTTTATTCTTCCACAAGATCATATGGATTTTTAGTGGGAAAAAGAAACTTAGATTTTAAAGGCAACATGTTTTAAATTGGATTATTATTTGGAGGTGAGGGACCTTGAACCATAACCTTTGGACATCAACTATTATAATGTAATTTCAAGTTGGTAGAGGATTACTTGAATTAGAATAAGGGATGTAGGACCTAGAATAATGACCCATGAATGTCAAGGTGTAACAATTTTATTTTGATTCAGAAGAGGGCCAATAGGATATGAAAGAGGAGTTCATAGAATAGAAGGTATAACATGCTAATATGTGTTGTAAGGTTGATAATAATTTATTTTAATAGTAGTTACATGATTACTAGTAATATAGTCTACAAAATTATTAAAGTTATACATGACATCATGGTAGATTATTTGATTACTTTGGGAATACTTACCTTGATTTTAGTTTACCTAATTCTGATTTTGACCTTATTTTTTATATTGATTATTGGGTTGGTGTTGATTAGTGGAGTTGTGCTTCAAAAATGGGTCTTTGTAACTACCCATATTTTGTTTAGAAGTAGAATCAATGGTATCCAACTCAATGCCACCATGCTCAATTAGATCTTGGATGAAGCTACTAAATTACACATACGTTTGAATTCCATGGCCATTGACATGATGATAATCACATTATTCATTGTCTCTATACCATGTGGGATTCGATTGGTCTTTTTGATAAGGTTTCATTTTTTTCCATATGATCATGTTAACCATAATTAATTATTATAATAATACTTCTATAAGCTCATCAAGATCACTAAAGACTCAATTTTGATAAGATTCCTTCTTAGATGTGGTCTTTACAAAGTAATGGATGGAATAGGCAATGTATTTTGGATAGGTAGTGGTTGCACTATCTGCACATGTATTGATTCTTTTACTCCATTACCTATTACATTTTTTTCTATTAAATAATTTGAGATTCTCAATGTAATTTCATGTGCTTATGTTGGAGCTTTAGCTTGAGCCTAATTTTGAGAATAAATCTTGACTAAGCCTTTGTCTATAAGTGTCTTTTTAATTTGCACCCCTTTATCTATAATATTTTCAAATGTATCAACATAATGGAGTCTCGAGTTATGATCCACCTTTGAATTGAGATTGGAAAGTGAAAATATTTGTTAATTCCTTATCTATAAGGTTATATGTAAAGTTTCTATCCAAACTTATCCGTCATTATAAGCAAGCATAAAAAATTTCCCCACCACATTGTTTAGCATTGCATAAGTCAACCATGGTAAACCTGCATTCTATGTTATAGGAGAATTCTTTTACAAGTTTTCTAAACAAGTCATCAAAGGTGTTGACAGATCCTTTTGGTAAGTGCAAAAACCATTATAAAGATTGTCCAACTAAATTGCTTGAAAATAAATGAAGTAGCTAAATGTTGTTATAGGATACTTATTGACATGCTACAAAGAATTCCTTTACATGTTCTCTAGGATCACCCATTCCCTTGTAATCTAATTTGGGCACCTCAAAGTGAGACAGGAAAGGTACTTGAAGGAAACTAATGTCAAATGGGTATGGGTATATTTCATCAAATTTGTTTTTTTGCCCTGATTCCCTACTTGGATCCCTAGAACAACATCCTTTAGCTCTTTAATTTCCTATAGAGTGGGAGAGTTTTGGGATGGAAGAAGCAAACTTTGTTGAATGTTCAAAGAGGGATTGGCTTGACTTGGATAAATAGGTGGATTAAGATTGAAGTAGGTTGGAACGGGTACCCTTTGGGATGAATTATTAGGGTTGTTTACCCTATAATTAGGATTATACTATTAATAGTGTACTTGTTGTTGATTGGTATTGGGAAGTGGGTTAGAAACAAATTATTGAGTTGGAATAAACTATAGTTGATATGGAGGAATTTGTTGTGAATAAATAAGAGTTTGTCACATATGGATTTTCCATTGGAAAGTGGAAATTTGTTATTTATTATAAGGGATGAACTCTGGATTGGTAGGGATTTGTTGGGGATTAGTCATAACTTGTTATGATGGAATATTGACAACTTATTGTTGTGGATTGGTCATATTTTATTATGGTAGAGTATTATTGACAACATGTTGTTTTGAATTATAAGGAATATGATGGGAACTAGAAGGAATTTGTTGGGAATTTTAAGGAACTTGTTAAGAATTAGAGTAAATTTTTTGTAGTTCAAAGGAACTTATTGTGAACTAGGAAAATTTTGTTATGAACTAGAAGCAATAGGTTAAGAGTTCAAAGGAACTTGTTGTGAACTTAAGTTAATTGGTTATGAACTAGAAGGATTTTTTTGGGAATTAAAAGTAATTAGAATAGTTTATTAATAAATATGAAGGACTCAATTTGGATTAGGGAATACATATGGTGGACTATTAGTAGCTTGTAACAATGAATACATTAGAGGTGTTTGTTCAAGAGCTATAAATGGATATGCTCTTGGTGGAGGATTACCTAATTAATCTTATAATTGTTGCTCAATGGGTTGATTTTGCTTCATAGGTGGGGTATTACTAAAATAAGTAACAACTAAGGAGGTATCCAAAGAGGTTAGGAGCTGATTAGTATACTATAATTATACAATAATGCACTGGCTATTTTGGGTAGGGTTGATAAGTTATCATTTCCCTTTGTTTTATGATTTTAAAATTTGACTAGAAGTTTATACTAGGGCTTATTCATGAGTGGAATTTGACTTTGGAGGTATCTCCTTTATTCAAACATGGTTACATACTTCTTTTGTTATGAGTGGTATATCCTCATATATGGATTAATGTACCTCCTCCTCTTAGTTTTCATTATGTCAGAGTATCCAAGTGGATTATAAGATCATTCATCATCTATATAAGGATTGTATGAAGCCTTGCTTCATGTATATCTATTCATTCCTAAATTAATGATATTTATCTTAAATCAAGATAGGATAATTTGAATTGATTTGTTTAAAAAATGTGTAAAGCTTTACTTATCAATTCAAAGTTGATTTTTGGATTTGACAAATGCTTTGAAGTTAGGTTATATCTTGAAGTGTTTTTAGAATACTTATTGGTCAAGGTAGAAATTCCAATTTATACTTGCCAAAATAGATGTCAAAGGATAATGATATTGAATGTGAATCATCTTCCAAAAGTTGTAATTAAATGTTTGAATGATCAAGGATTATTTTTGAATGTGCCTTAACCAAATTTGATTTTGAAATCTTGAATATGTTTTATTTTGATGCAAGTTTTGACTTTGATTTAAAATTTTAATTTTAAAGTCAACTTGATGATAAAGTTGACCTTTGTTAACTTTTGAATGTTGACTTAATTTGACTTTTTAAAATCAACTTCATTTGAATTTTGGAAGTTGACTTCATTTGACATCTAAATTTGACTTTATTTGACTTTTGAAAGTTGACTTCATTTGAATTTTGAAAGCTGGATTCATCTAAATTTGGATTAGAATTTGATAATTGGTTCAAAATGAACCTGATCTGGATTTGAATGAGAATTAGATTTTTGATTCAATTGAACTTGATTTAAATTTTCTTTGAAATGGGCAACATAATGGTATAATGGAGATAATATGCCATTTTAATTAGGTAGTGTAACACTAGGATGGGATAAAAATGACCCAAAAATTGGGTAGAGTAATGCCTTATCGTGTGAGTTTATAATGACAATGTTTGGACTATAACATCCCCACTAGGATTTACTTAGCATAACATAATAAAATAATAATAGTTTAAATCTACATATTCATTCATTATATTTCACCACGTGAATCTAATTAGTGACCCAAGTGTAACACACTAAGTAAATTAACTATAAAATAAACATGTAACATCTAACTGTTACTGATCACTAGCATTATATGAAATAAAACATAATTGAATATAGAAAGTAATTACAAATTTTCAGCCATGGATGGTACAATAATACAACCATTGATGTCAAAGTACAATAATTATATTTTATCAAGAATAATGTTTCAATAATAATAAATATAATACAATATATAAGGCTCCATGGAGCATGAGTTACCCAAACTCTTGTATTTATGGTAATCTCAAGTGTAGACTCCAAATAAGTATTATTATCAGGAGGGAGAGCATCATTCTAGCACTTTTCCACACCAACCATAGACCATTGATCTCCCATACAATCCCCCATCATGGAATGGCCCTCCCTTCATATATGGGTAGATAGTGATGGTACAAGAATCTAAAAAGATAAGCTAGTACCTGTGTGTGGTAAGATTTCTAAAACATGATGTGTACCATAAATAAATACATTCTAACATGATATCTCAGAAATATGTAAATCATACATATGAAATGACAATGTTTAACTAAACATTACTTTGGCTAAAAAATTTTATAGTTATTGATCTCTAAGATCAGTCAAATATATACACACCACTTGATCAGATTATCTTCATCTGGCATTGGTGATACTACGTAAGGTAGTGAATTTCATCTCACTACTTAATAGTACCAGCAATGTGATATTTGGTTAATATATATAACCAATATATTCATACAGATTATTTCCCAATAACAAGCATAAAACATGTTAAATATAGGAATAATCAAAATATATAAATTTAGTCCATCAAACGTACGCAATGAATCTCAACTATATTATATATCACATAAATAGTAAGCATAAAAACTACAACTTATACGAACTAGGTATAATATATATTTAAACTGCATGTTTCTAATTTCCATAAGTAAATTCAAATGTGGTACATCATATGACAAACAATAATATCATATTCTATTATTTTTATGTACACATTGCTTAATTACAAACAGCCAATCCTAATAATTTCAAAGATCAAATATATGATAAACCAAAACATAATCTTTCATTTATACAACTTGTTATAATTTTAAGAGACTGTATGCATATATTCATAATGTACTATCCCTCAAGAATTTATGACTTATTTTTAATAGTCAATAAAACTATAAATATAGACACACCTCCCAGTGTATAAATATATGTTATATATGTATATGAGTACCTAAGTCCTCATATATATATATTTCATATGTATATGCACCTTTATAATATACATGCATAAATATATTACTCACATAAACAAATATTGTTCTTTTATACTAACAAAAATGTTATATTTTCTATTAAGAACTTTTTAGGATTCAAACAAACCATTTAATTTTCCTATTCATAGAATGGAAATCAAAGTCTATCACCAGATTTCAACATTTTTTGAGCCCTTATTCATATTATCTTATTTCAAAGTCATGATCCATTTATGGTAAAATCCAATTAAAATCTATTACCCTATTTTCTCAATTTGGGTCTTAAACTACATATACTATCCTGAATTATTGAAAACAAAGCATAAACATCAATTGACTACTCAAACCTATATTATACCCTTTTTAAAACTATAGGTTTATAATTTCCTCGAGTTTCACAAGTATCATTTAAACCTAGTTGACTCCAACTCAAAATCATGATGAACCACATAATCATTTGCATAGTATTTATAAGCATTTAAGCTTATATAGTCTATGCTCAGCTCAAACACATTAACATATATATTATTCTAATTTCATCACTATCAAATTACTAGATATATATTAAAAACTCTAAGCATATAGATACGTTATTGGTTTATATACTAGTTTTGAACTAGATATCTATCCACATAAAAAAAATATAAATTATATATCTACATATTTATGTATGTGAGATCCTACTTACATTAATATCCAACTCGACACCAATATCCACCATTAACAAATGTCAAACTGGTTATAAAATTCATCTCACAACTTTCAATAATTTTAATTCAAAGTTAAGATAAGATTTACATGAATATAAACTATTTATACATATATGTTTTCATTGTTTGAATAACAAAAGTTCACAGTCCATATGTATATAATTTCATAGTTTTATATAATAATTGTACACAATTGATATATATTATCATGATTTACTAAAATAGGGTACACAGTCCATATATATACATATAGAAACTCTAATCACCTTTCAAAATAAATAATACATAGAATGTCCATATAAATATATTCACTCATTGAATTAACATAGACTTTAGGTTTTTACCCCTAATAATTCAAAATATACATAGTCCTTGTATTATTATACACACACACACACACACTTATAAATTCAAAATCTATATCTAACTGGGTACATATATTTAATAGAAGTTTCCAAACAAAACTTATTTATCATGTGTATCAAAATCATCTGCCTAGGGTTCTATATTTCTTAAGCTAGGGCATTATGCCATCACAAATAAATAAATCCATTTAACCCTATCTAATATACACATACACAAAATTTATTTGCCTTTATATAAGGATTAAGGGGATAGAGGTTTAGTTATGTGGATGGCTGATCCATCTACATAGATAAACCTATATCAATATGAAAATGCAGATTAATTCCAAAAAGCTAAGAGGAAAATATATACAGGTTTTTCCTGATTCAAACAATAATTAAATACATCACCAACCTTATATAGCTTCCAATTACCATTGTATGAACTAGAAAACCTATCTCCTTTACTCTACCCTCTCTCTTTTCCTCTTCATTTTGTGTCATTCACTTCTCCAACTCCCCTCTCATCATTATTTTTTCATCCATATTTCCCATTCATGCTTGCATGTAAATACTTGCATAAATCTCATAGTTTCTATTGTTCCCAAAAATTTTCACTCATTTTTGGGACAACATATGAACTATTTTGGTCCTACAGGCCAAAATCCTCTCTTCCCTTCTCAAAAATTATTTTGAGTATTCAAATTTTCTATTCTTCAAGCTTTTTCAGATTTCTATAGACTCTGCAGGCTTGAAACTACCAGGTTCAATAGGTTCAACAGCCTCAACAGGCGATTTCTCATAAAGGAACAAGTTCCCAACACTTAGGAAATTTCAAGATTGGTTCAACCAAAAATGTTCATTGGCAAGCTTCAAAGGAAGGATTGAACCATTGAACCATTGAACCCCACTTTCTAAAGGTTCAAAGGTTCAATGTCATCGAAAAGCTTAAAAAGTTAAGCACTTTGTCAAAATTTCAAAGTTCAACCGCTTCATTAAGTTCAATTCTTTCAAAAGACTTAGTGAAAAACAAAGGAATGAACCATTGAACCGTTGAACCTTGAACCAAAATGATTCAACGGGTTTAATGGGTTTGAAGAGATCAAAAAACTTAGAAGAAAAGAAGGCTTCAAACACAAGATTGAACCATTGAACCAAAGTTGGTTCAATCAGTCGGTTTAAAGGATTGCCCCAAAGCCAAAGGAATAAGTGCCCTTGTAGAGCTCAGTGAACTAAAGGCAGGTGCCCGTACAGAGTTTATGGAACATTGGTTCAAAGATAAAAAAGTGACTAAGGTCGAAAGGGAAGATTTCCTTCAGACTTTTTATCTGAGGAAATTACTAAGTAAAGGAACTGAAAGAATTCCTTTGGAAAGATTTTTCATGGAAAAATGACTAAGGAAAATCCTTCAGACAAATTATCCAAAGGAATTCCTTCAAAATTTTGTTTGAAGGAATTCACCCAAAAGGAAAAGCAAAAGCCCAAAGAAAAGTAGACAAAGTAAAAGAAGATTTCTTTTAGACAAAATGTCTGAAGGAATTCCTTCAAAAATTTTGTCTGAAGGAGATAAAGGATCAAGGCCACCTAAAGGAATTAACCCAAAAGCCACCTGAAGAAACTTGAAGGATAGGTACCCTTGCGGGGGGCTCTCGATACCCCAAAAATGGACCTTTCTCAAAGACTTGAAGGGACACCTTCCCTTCAAGGTGTCCCAAAGACAAAAGAGCTGAAGGAATTTCAAGGCTTCCAAAGACTTAGCCAAAAACAAAGGATTCTGAGAAAGACATTAAACCATTGAACCTTGAACCAAAAAGGTTCAAAGGTTCAAAAGTTCAAAGATTCAAAGATAGCCCCAATCAATGGAACAAAGAATGAACCAATGAACTAATTGAACTTTGAACCAAAAGAGTTCAAAGTTCAATGGTTCACAAGTTCAACGGTTCAAAGGAAGCTCCAGACAAAGGAAGGAAGGAGCAAATGAATGATTCCAGAGGCTAGTTCAAAGGGATGGTTCAACCAAAGAGAAAATAAATGATTGAACTAGTGAAGTGATTGAACTAGGGAACTGATAAAGACCACCTGAATCATTGAAATATTGAACTAATGAACTTTCCAAGGTTCAAAGGTTCATGGTTCAATATGGTTCAAACAACTAGCAACCATTGATGTCCCCATAGACATCAAATTTAAGGTAATAGAATATCTATTAATTTTTGAATATGGTATGAAACTTAAAAAATGAACCAAGTGACCAGCTAAAGAAGATAGCTTGAGAGCTCAAATTGCTACAAGGAAGAGAGAACAATACAAAAAGATCAAAAATATCTATGAGGGAGTTATTTCTAGTAGGTGAAATAGTTCACCAAGAAGTCATCTGAGCACACCAAATCAAGGATGTGGCCTATTTTTATTCCATAAAGTAAAGGCAAAGTGGACAGTTACACAGACATCAGGAGGAAAGGACCAGGCGACCTATACTTTGGAGGAGACATATGAGATGAATTGGCATGCCACAGTTAAGGTTGATACATTGTTCCAAGTATGGTCCCTTGACAAAATTGAAAATACATTCAAGGCATTGAATGCAACATGGGCCATTCCATGTAAAAAAGTGCCAAGCCTTTCTTGGCTACCAGATATATTGTAATCTTTAGTTTTATGCAAAGGGACTTTTCCATTATAGAAGCAAAACTCTGCCCAAATTGAATGGCGATTACTGAGACTTTCAGCTTAGATTTTTCCTCATATTTCTTTGTTTGAATGAAAAATCAAGTTAATTTTAGACTTTGTACTATTATAGCTTGTGTCATTTTAAGAGATTTTTCCTATGTCCATTTCCTGAATGTATTCTTATTTATTCAATTTAACAAGCAGAACTAGTAGAAGTAATCAAGAAGGTGTCCTGAAGCTAATTATGGAAATACTTTGTGTTGTCACAATTGTTTTTAGTGTGTGTTTTTAGTTTCTTTCTATGTAAAGGATCTTGGGATGACTTTGTGCCCCATTATCCTTCATATTTCACTCTTTGGGTAGCTGAGGTGAAGACTTTGTGCTACACCTCATTCTGTTGGTTAGGTCCCCTTTGTTACCAGTTACTTGTCACTACCTAAAATAAATCATGTTATTTCTTTTAAGATCACTTCTAAAAGAAGATAAGTGTCTTCAGTGCTTTCACCAAGATTTTCTCCTTTGTTTGTGAACATCATCTCTGAAAAAAGAGAGATGGATGGTGTAGTCCTACCCCTGAGTGTTATTTTTTGTATATATATATATATATATATATATATATATATATATATATATAGCCCCTCCTATTTATATGGAACCTCCCCTTGATGAGAGGAGAGATTTGTCCACCTTTAATGTTGTAAACATGCACATTCGGCTGACCAATCTCCCTATGCTATGGTTGAAGAGACATATTTTGCTCATCAGTTAGCTGGTGACAAAATATTCACCCAACAATTTTTTGGCGACTCTGTTGGGGATATTACGTGCAGTCTAAAGCCTTAAGTTTTAGATTGAAGCAATCCTTACCCTTATCCATTATAGACTCTGGTGACTCTAGTATGTGTCTTACCCATTATCATTATAGCCTTATCCATCTCCATTATATACTCTAGCAACTCCACATTATACAAGAAGACAGAGAGCCCAAGGTGTGGTTGATCCTATTTTTGATTTGGTGCAGCAGGGCAATTTCAATTTGTTCCCTCCCTAACTTCAAGTTCAATAATCCAAGAGTGTTCCTCCTACCCATACCAGGTCACCAACACAAGGCAAATCTTCTTTTTCTATTATTAGTAGAACTTTGCCTATACATACTCCACCCAAATTTATTATCCCCCTTTTCCATAATCAAATCATGGTAGCTCAAGGTCCCTGGGGTAAC
Organism: Torreya grandis; assembly: GCA_037957365.1. Taxonomy (NCBI): domain Eukaryota; kingdom Viridiplantae; phylum Streptophyta; class Pinopsida; order Cupressales; family Taxaceae; genus Torreya; species Torreya grandis. Next base: position 2,218,201 of record JARHVA010001222.1, on the reverse strand, counting down.
TCTTTTGGTCCACTCAATCTTACCCCACCTCTACATGAGCTTCCAAATAGTTCAAGGAAGAATTTCCTCAAATTCTTTGAAGATGGGAAAGTTCATTCTGATGAACATATTGCAGCCTTCAGCATAGCTTGTGGCATGATAGGCATAGAGTATAAAGACATAGTAGTCAGGTTGTTTGTGGAAACACTACAAGGCACTGTTGCAGACTAGTTTTACCATCTACAGGCTCAATCAATGACTGAATGGGACACTCTTAAAGCTAAATTTGAAGCCAAGTTCAAGCCTATAGAAAATGAGCATGCATTGATGGCCTAGCTCACACAGATGAAGAAGAAACCTCATGAACCTACGAGGGAATTCACTACCAAGTTTGACAAGCTGAGGAATTAGATTCCTACAATTTCTTAGCTGACACCTGAGAACCTTAAATGCTTCTTCATCAACTCACAGCTACCTGAAGTGAGTTTTCTACTTAGATGAGCTAGCCACATAGACCTTATTGTTGCTCAGGATTTGGCTACTGAGGTAGAAGATGACCTTATCTTGGAAAGAAAGATAAGGAGAGATACTAACAGAGGTAAATCTTCTTCATCTTCTAAATACTCACCTACATCCACCACTAATCCAATGGTGTAAAAGCTGGCAAATGAATTTCTAGCTCTTAGAAAGAAAATGGCTCAAGGGATGTCATCTGCTCCTTCATACAGATATGTACCAAGGAGGACATTCCCCAATCAGTCATACCAAGGAAAGGCTACCAGGTATCAAGGGAAAACAAATCATCTTCCTCTGCTATAAGGGAACCTTGCCATTGAAGCACCTCCAACCAATTCAGCAGTCAAATATCTTGAAGCAAAATCAGATTTCTCCTTCTAGCCTGAGTTGAACCCAAAAGATGATGCTAATCTCTTCACAGAGGGAGAAGAAGAATTAGCTATTGACTCCAACATTGGTTTCCTAAATTACAAGGATGAGCCCAGAAGTGAAGGTAAAGTAGTTGAGGGATCATATGTTGTGTTCACCTAGTCCAAGAATCAGTCAGCCCAACAAGCTAATAAAAAAATAAAGGAGTGACCTCAACCAGTAATTTCAATTGCTAAGCGGGGAACCACTCTACCTTTCCAGCCAAAGGACTTGGTGATTACAAGAAAGGTAAGTATATAAAACATCCCTACACCTTATACTTCAAATTTTTAGACTAGTAGCACCCCTCCTAAAAACTAGAAGGATGAACTCCCTTCCTCTATTCCTAGTTCATTTCAGATATTTGACATAATTGACCATATAAAGAAAACCAAAATTCAAATGTCTAAATTTGAATTCCTATAGTCTAACCTTGAGCAGTTGGACAAGTTGGTTCAATGTGTAAAGAACCAAACCATCCTTGAAAGATAAGATGCTAAGAAGGTAACTCATGATCCCCCAAGGAACATGTCCATCCCAAACAATCTTGTCATTACTCCTCCTACTGCCCTTGGGAAAATAGAGTGTTTCTATGTTTCCTTGTTGATAAATGGTCACAAGCTGAGTAATTGCATCATTGATTCTGAAGCTTCAGATAATGTCATACCTACCAAAGTGGCATAATCCCTTGGTCTCACACTAACTAAGACATTTGGGAGATGTTTCTCTATGGAGAACAAATAAGTGCCACTATTGGGACAAATCAAGGATGCCTAATTTGCATTTGTAGCATTCCTAGACAAGAGAATCAAGATGACTGTCTTGGTGGCTGACGTCCTAGCATCATATGGCATCCTTCTTGGGTGAAATTTCTGAAAGGATGTTGGTGGTAAATTAATCATGAACCTATCCAAGGTGAGGATCCCAGTCAAAGGCATCATGTAGATATTACTCCCTGAGAAGGAAGAAAAATATGTGGTCACTTAGACATCAATGCCTGAAGCTCAAATTTTATTTGAGTCTTTAGGCATGGGTAATTATTTATTGACCATAGAGGATGTTCATATTTTAACTGATCAAACTTCTAAAAATGATAGTCTAAAAATTGGTTCAGATGGAATAGCAAAAGATAGGATAGAGCACAGTACAAGTGTAGAATAATCTCCCCCTCCAAATGAATAATAATCTAAGGAAAAATCAATATCTGATGAGGTATGGATTTTAGAATTTTATGGTAGCTACTCCTCTACTAGTTCAGGAGCTGGTACTGTGTTAATATCTCCTCAAAGAGATATTTTTCCTTCTTCATATAAGTTGTATATCAGCAACACCAACAACATAGCTGAGTATGAATCTCTATTGCTTGGATTGAAAGCTACTCAAGACAAAGGCATCAAACTCCTTCATGCCAAAGGAGATGTTGAACTAGTGGTTTGTCAGGTAAGGAACCTATATCAAATAGAAAATGAGAGATTACACCACTACCACAATCTAGTCTGAGATCAAGTTGAAAGCTTTGATGCTTTCAGCATCTCTGTCATACCTAGGGAATTCAATGACAGAGCTGATGCATTGGCTATTTCATAAACTCTCTTAGTTCCTCAGCCAAATTTTAAAGGAGATAGGTACACTATTAAACTAATCTTTTGACCAAGTGTGCCTGATAATGCCAATCATTGGCAAGTGTTCAATGGTGACCACCAAATCATTGCCTTCCTGAAGCAAAAAGATAGCTTTGAATAGCTTCATTTCAAAGGTAGTAAGCGTCAGAAGCTTAAACTAGCCCCTGAATCAAGTGCAAAGGTAGGTGAAGAATTCCTACAACTTAAAGAAAATAAAATCCTAAAAGGCCTGGTTTTCCTTGAGAAGCTATTTGACAAACATGACAGATTCATCAAATAGTAGCAAATGGATTCAAGCTCCTCCTAGGAGTTTGATCAAATAAATCTTGGTACCAAATAAAATCCCAAGTTGGTGAACATTGGGAAGTGTTACACTCAAGAAGAGAAGTTCAAGTTCACTGCTATGCTCTACCAGTATATGGATGTCCTAGCATACTCCTATGATGATATAAATTCACTCAGGCCTAAAGAAATTTGCCATGACATTCCTCTCAAAAGTGATTCAGTACCTTACAAGCAAAAATCTAGAAAGTACAATCTAAAGATATCAAGTACTATTCTATCTAAAATACAAAAAATGTTGAATGTTAGGATAATTTTCCCAATCCATCATTCTACATGGATTGCTAACATAGTACTTGTGAGGAAGAAGAATGGTGAAATTTGCCTTTGTGTATACTTCAAAAATTTAAATCAGTCATCTTTAAAGGATAACTATCCTCTACCCATCATGGATCAAGTTCTTCAGACGGTGACAAGTTCAGAGATGTTATCAATGCTAAACAGCTTCTTAGAGTAAAATCCAGTTGAAGTTGGTGAAGTAGACCAGCATAAGACTGCCTTCACCACACTTGGGGCACCTTTGCCTATCGAAGGATGCCATTTGGCCTGATAAATACTGGCACCACTTTTCAGAGAGTAATGGACCTTGCTTTCAAATATGAAATGGGTAAGTTCATTGTAGTGTACCTTGATGACTTGACCATCTTTTCTAAGCATCACCCAAATCATGTGTGCCATTTACAACAAGTGATAGAATGCTACCGCTCGAATGGCATTTCTCTTAATCCCAAGAAGTCTATTTTTGGAGTAACAAAATGGAAACTTATCAGACACATTGTATCCTAAGAAGGCATAAAGATTAACTCAAAAAGATTTAAATCCATTTAGGATCTTACCCTACCCATGAGTAATACTTCAATTCACTCTTTCTTTAGAAAGGTGAAATTTTTACAAAGGTTCATCCCCGAGTTCACTGAGAAGAATTGCCATATTTTAAACATGATGAAGGGAAGGCCACCTACAGCTAGACTAAAGAAGGAAAATTGGCATTCTGAGACATCAAGACAGTTATTACCCACACCCCAATCTTGGTTTGTCCAAACTATACCAAGGATTTCATAGTGTATAGTTATGCTTTTGAGCACACACTTTCAACAATTTTGGTTCAATAAAACCAAGAAGGTGTGGAATCTCCCATTTATTTCATGAGTTATCCTCTCAAATATCATGAACTAAAGTACTCAAACATGGAGAAGCATGCTTATGCAATGGTAAAGGTGGTGAAGCATTTCTACTTTAACATCCTAAATTCACACACTACTACCCTGGTACCTGACACCATAGTCAAATCCATATTAACTCAACAGTAGTTTGGAATGAAAAGAGGCAATTATATTGCTAAAATCTAGGAGTTTGATCTAGTCATCAAACTAATGAAGCTGGTGTGGGGAAGGGGCCTATGCCAATTGATTGTTGACAATAGACCCGAAGAATTAGAGCATGGAGAAGAAGAAATTGAAGGCACACCAACAGTCCTCTTTGTCTCCACCATGAATGAGTGGTATTCAAGTATTGCTTATTTCCTTACTTATGGTGAGTGTTTTCCCCACCTATCTTATAAATAAAGGAGGACTATTAAGTTGAAAGCTGCCAATTGTGTCCTCTAGGATAATGACTTGTATAAGAGGAATCTTGATGGAGTATTCCTTTGTTGCATGGATAAAGAGCAGCAGAACCAAATTTTGAAGTCCTTCCACAATTTGGCTTACGGAAGACACTTTTTTGCTCCTGTAACTGCCCATAAGATCCTATGAGCCATGTATTACTAGCCAACTCTCTTTCACGATGCATACAAATAGGTACGAAGATGTGAACTATGCCAATAGTTCATTAGAAGACCCAAATTAGTTTCCCTACCTCTTAAGCCAGTGGTGATAGAAGAGCCATTTTAGCAATGGGGAATCAATTTCATTGGTGCTATAAACCCATCTTCAAGTGTTGGACATGATTAGGTCCTCATAGCCATAGATTACTTCACCAAGTGGGTGGAATCTATTCCAACCAAGCAGGCCACTTAGAGAAGTAGTGTGCAATTTCCTCAAGGAGAACATCATTTCCAGGTTTGGAGTCCCAACCAAGATTATCATAGACAATGTAGCTTGTTTCTCTTCCCAAGAGATTACTCAGTTCTATTCTTACAATGGGATTACCCTCTCCCACTATTCTAATTATTTTCTATAAGGGAAACGCTAAGCTGAGTCAAGCAAGAAGAACCTGGTGACTATCATCAAGAAGCTAGTAGATGACAACCAAAAAACATGGCATAAAGCATTGGTTGATGCTTTATGGGAAAATGAAATTACACCCAAGAGGGTAATTGGTATGTCACCTTTCCAACTTCTTTATGGTCTTAATGTTGAGATACCAATCACCCTAGAATTTCAAGCATTGAAATTGGCTAATGTAGTCGAGGATCAGACATATGAAAGCTCCATCGATAAAAGGATCATATGCTTAACTAAGTTGGATGAGTAGTGAACTATGGTGGTGGACTGAATTACTACACATCAAAGTCTGGTGAAGAAGCTCTTCGACTAGAAAGCAAAAAACCATGATTTCCATATTGGAGATCAAGTCTTGTTGTGGGACAAGAGGAGGGAACCAAAGGGAATGCATGGTAAGTTTGATTCCCTATGGAGAGGCCCATTTATTATCCAGCAGCTCAATGGTGAAAATAATTTCCTATTGAATTATCAAGATGGCATGCCTTTTCTCTACCTCACAATGGGTAGCATCTGAAGCACTTCAATTCTTGAAGTATTAGATAAGTTCACCTGTACATATGTATATTTGTATAGTCTTTGGTTCTATTTTGTGCTCTTCATTTTCATTTTTGGTGCCTTTCTTTTTGGGTAACATGACTCCATAGCCCAATGGCATACTTAAAGGCACTAGAGATTCTAGTTTCTACTCCCCTCAACTATTCTAAGTTTTCAACTAAAGGAAGTTCCCCAATTGGAGCCAATTGTTGTTATCAAAATATGTCACTCATTTTTGGGACAACATATGAACTATTTTGGTCCTGCAGGCCAAAATCCTCTCTTCCCTTCTCAAAAATTGTTTTGAGTATTCAAATTCTCCATTATTTAATTTTTTTCAAAATTCTACAGACTCTACAGACTTGAAACTAGCAGGTTCAATAGCCTCAACTGGCAAGTTCTCACAAAGGAACAAGTTCCCAACACTTAGGAAATTTCAAGATTGGTTCAACACCTTGGTTCAACCAAAAATGTTCATCAGCAAGCTTCAAAGGAAGGATTTAACCATTGAACCCTGCTTTCAAAAGGTTCAATGGTTCAATGGGTTCAAAGGTTCAATGTCATCGGCAAGCTTAAAAAGTTAAGCACTTTATCAAAAGTTAAAAGTTCAACCACTTCAGTAAGTTCAATTATTTCAAAATACTTAGCGAAAAACAAAGGAATGAACCATTGAACCATTGAACCATTAAACCAAAATGGTTCAACGGGTTGAATGGGTTCAAAGAGATTAAAAGACTTAGAAGAAAAGAAGGCTTCAAACGCAAGATTAAACCATTAAACTATTAAACCAAAGTTGGTTCAATCATTCGATTCAAAGGACTGCCCCAAAGCTGAAGGAACAAGTGCCCTTGTGGAGGGAAATGAACTAAAGGTAGATGCCCTTTTAGAGGGCAAGGAACAATGGTTCAAAGATCAAAAAGTGACTAAGGCCAAAAGGGAAGATTTCCTTTAGACTTTTTGTCTAAGGAAATTATTAAGTAAAGGAACCAAAAGAATTCCTTTGGAAAGATTTTTTGCAGAAAAATGACTAAGGCAAATCCTTCAGACAAATTGTCTGAAGGAATTCCTTTAGACTTTTATCCAAAAGAATTCACTCGAAAGGAAAAGAAAAATCCCAAAGAAAAGCAGACAAAGTAAAGTAAGATTTATTTCAGACAAAATGTCTAAAGGAATTCCTTCAGACATTTTATCTAAAGGAGATAAAGGATCAAGGCCGACCAAAGAAACCCGAAGGGTAGGTACCCTTGTAGGGGGCTCTCGACACCCCAAAAATGGACCTTTCTAAAAGACCCAAAGGGACACCTTCCCTTTGGGGTGTCCCAAAGACAAAAGAGCCAAAGGAATTTCAAGGCTTCCAAAGACTTAGCCAAAAACAAAGGATTCTAAGAAAGACATTGAACCGTTGAGCCTTAAACCAAAAAGGTTTAAAGGTTCAAATATTTAAAGACAACCCCAAGGAATGGAACAAAGAATGAACCAATGAACCGATTGAACTTTGAACCAAAAGAGTTCAAATTTCAATGGTTCACAGGTTCAAAGGAAGCTCCAGATAAAGGAAGGAAGCAACAAATGAATGATTCCAGAGGCCAATTCGAAGGGATGGTTCAAACAAAGAACAAAGTGATTGACCTAGGGAAGTGATTGAACTAGGGAATCAATAAAGATTTCCTAAACCATTGAACTATTGAACCAATAAACTTTTCAAGGTTCAAAGGTTCATGGTTCAATGTGGTTCAAACAACCAGCAACCATTGATGTCGTCGTGGATGTCAAATTTAAGGTAATGGAATATCTGTTAATTTTTTAATATGGCACAGAACTTGAAAAATGAACCAAGTGACCAGCTGAAGAAGATATCTTGAGAACTCAAATTGCTATAGGGAAGAGAGAACAATAAAAAAAGATCAAAAATATCTATGAGGGAGTTATTTCTAGTAGGTGAAATAGTTCACCAAGTAGTCATCTAAGCACACCAAATCAAGGATGCGGCCTATTTTTTTTCCATAAAGTAAAGGCAAAGTGGACAGCTGCATAGACATCAGGAAGAAAGGACCAAGTGACCTATACTTTGGAGGAGACATGAGATGAATTGGCACGCCATAGTTAAGGCTGATACACTATTCCAAGCATGGTCCCTTGATAGAACTGAAAATGCATTCAAGGCATTGAATGCAGCATGGGCTATTCCATGGAAAAAAGTGCCAAGCCTTTCTTGGCTACCAGATATATTTTAATCTTTGGTTTTATGTGGATGGGACTTTTCCATTATAGAATTAAAACTCTACCCAAATTAAAAGGTGATTACTAAGACTTTGAGCTTAGATTGTTCCTCATATTTCTTTGTTTGAATGAGAAAGCAAGTTACTTTTAGACTTTGTGTTGTTATAGCTTATGTCATTTTAGGAGATTGTTCTTATGTCTGTTTCTTGAATGTATTTTTGTTTATTCAATTTAACAAGAAGAACTAGTAGAAGTAATCAGGAAGGTGTCCTGAAGCCAATTATGGAAAGACTTTGTGTTGTCACTATTGTTTTCAGTTTGTGTTTTTAGTTTTTTTTTGTGTAAAGGATCTTGGGATGACTTTGTGCCCCATTATCCTTCATATTTCACTCTTTGGGTAGCTGAGGTGAAGACTTTGTGCTACACCTCATTTTGCTAGTTACGTCCCGTTTGTTACTAGTTACTTGTCACTACCTAAAAGAAATCTTGTTGTTTCCTGTAAGATCACTTTCGAAAGAAGAGAAGTGCCTTTAGTGCTTTCACTAGGATTTTCTCCTTTGTTTGTGAACATCATCTCTAAAAAAAGAGAGATGGATGGTGTAGTCCTACCCCTGAGTGTTATTTTTTGTATATATATATATATATATATATATATATATATATATATATATAGTATATAGCCCCTCATATTTATAAGGAACCTCCCCTTGATGAGAGGAGAGATTTGTCCACCTCTAATGCTATAAACCTACACATTTGGCTGACCAATCTCCTTATGTTGTGGTTGAAGAGACCTATTTTTTTCATCAGTTAACTAGTGATAAAATATTCACCCAACAATTTTCATTCATGAATAAAAGCCATTAGTCACTAATCTCTCAGCTTTACTAGGTTAACATTAGTTGACTCAAGCATAAAACCCAAACATTCTCAAACTTTCTCCAAAAAATTTTAATCATTAATTTATTCCTTTTATTTCCTACATGGTCTATTGATGTCACATGGACAAATATCAACTTGACAAAAGTCCACTATTTATATAATTACCAATGCTAACTAGCACTTCAAACATTACCATAGTCTAGGCATTCAAATATTTAAATAGTTTTAATTCTTAGGATAGCTTAGGATAACAATACAATTTTTTTACTAACTTATAAAATAAAATCTCCATTATGAATTTAGATAAAAATATGACTAATGTAAGTCAATGATATTCTTTTAACCAAAATGGTAAATCAAACAACTACTATATCAAAATATAATAGTATTATAATAATGTAATCTTTGTTATTACTACAATATATGGAATTTCCAATGTCTTTTGTTATCTTTATATTTTGAGGCATTAATCCATATAATGATATTTCCCTAATATCATAATGAGAACCAAATAATGTTCTAAAACGTTATAAAGACATTACAGTTAGTCTATAGATAGTAGTATATAAATACTACTCATACAAATTTATGTTCTCATAAAGTATTAACAAAAATGAATACAATAACATGGCATAATTATACATTAACATTATTCATTAAATCTATGTATAACAACCACAATTCAATCACACAAGATTAACTCCACATAAGCATTTAACTAAACTAAATCACAACTAACACACATAATTAATTATCTAAATGTAAATAATATCAAATATATACTAAAGCTAACAACTCAAAAAATGCATATTATGAGTGTTATCCAACATGGTGTTTGCATGGTTTATAGTAGTTCCTCTGTCATCCCCCAACACCTCCATCTATACCATCTTTTCTGATGATGTTCTCCCTTTATCATGCTCTAAGGGATGAATCTCTCCTACTTCAAACTCATGACAAGAAGGTAGTTAGCCCATAACATCATGATATATATCATTAAATATTATTGTAATAACAAACCAACATGATCATAATGTAAATAATATACAATAAAGCTAACTCATAGCAATGAATTTATGTAATCAAAGTAACATACAACTATCCCATAATAGGATATGACTTATAGCTTAGCTAAATAGTAATTAAATAAATTTACCAACTATAATCATCCATGGATAATTAATTAAATGAGCTTATTAAGAAATTAGAATGTGACATCCTTCCCCCTAAATCTGCTCATCATCCCAATGACACTTATTCAAGCACTATTTTTGAATAAAAAAGTATTATTTAGTAAAAAAATAACATAGTATGAAGCACCAAATAAAGCAAACAGATGTGGAAATAGCTTGTAGAAATCATCATAGTCCTCTCAAGTAGCACCATCCTTAGAGTATTAGTCCCATAAGACCTTAAACTGTGACACTTATCTATTATACAAACAAAGTTTTCAAGTGTTAATTATTCTGATTGGTTCTATCATGACCACCCTAGGATCTAGAACCTAGAAATCATTCCAATCTAACACATGTGAAGGATCAGCTATATACTTCTTAAAATAAGATGCATGGAAGACATTGTGCAATTTATTTAGAGTTGGTGGAAATGTAAACTTATACATTATAGGATTGACCACTTCCAAAACCTCAAAGGGTCTGACATATCTCAATGAAAGTTTTATTGACTTCTTGAATTTAATTGAGCTATTTTATGGTTTAACCCATAAGAACACTTTATCATCAACTAAATTTTTTTTTATAGATATAACTTGATCTTCCATTTTTGAAATCATCTTAGGTCCAAATACCTCCCTATCTTCCAACCTATCCCAATTGATTAGTGTCCTTCACCTTCTTCCATATAACACTTCAAATGTTGCCATATTTAAATTTGATTGGTATGAGTTATTGTAATTAAACTCAACCAATAAAATATACTCTTACCACTTGTATTATTGATCTATGTAATACATATGAAGGATATCCTCTAATATTTGATTAACTCACTCAATCTGATCATCAATATGTGGGTGATATGTAGTGTTGAAGTTTAGTTGTGTACCCAAAGTTGAATTTAGAGTTAACTAAAACCTAGAAGTCATCTTCAGAACATGATCTAAAATGATCTCTATAAATCCATGAAAATGATACACTTCTTATACAAACTTATTCATAATAATGAGTGTATCATATATCAAATTGCCTAGTATAAAATGAGCTACCTTGGTTAGTTTATCAATTACAACCAAGATCATGTCATGCATGTTCTATGACAATGGTAAACCTTGGATAAATTCCATATTGATCACCTACCATGTCCATTCTAGTATGTCATGTGGATAAAACAATCCAATCATATCCACATGTTCAACTTTCACACGCTCACATTCTAGACAATGTGATACAAAGTCTGTTGCATCTTTTTTGATTCCCTTTAAAAAATAAAATGGTCTAAGCTCTACCATGAGCTTGGTTACTTGTAGATCTCTTGAATATAGAGCATTGTTTAGTTCCTTTAGCACTATGTTCCACATATTTTATTGATATGGCACATACATCCATCTATTATATCATAAAATACCATTATTATTATTTTTGTATCCTTTATACCTAAGATTTTGAGCATTCTCAGATAATGTTTTACTAACATGATCAAATAATTCATCTCCCAGTTAGAATTCGATCACTTGATCTGTGAAAGTACTCCTAATGATAACTAAGGCTGCTATGTACCTCTTATGACTTAAGGCATCAAATACTCCATTTTCCTTTCATTTGATATAGTTGATATCAAAATCATAGTCAGACAAGAACTCTAACTAGCATTTTTGATGAGCATTCAAATTTAGTTGGGTAAATATGTACTTGAGTCCCAAGTTCTCAGTCTTGAACTCAAATAGTTTTCCCAGCAAATAATGCCTCCAAACTTATAAAGTATGTATAATTGCTATAATTTCTAGGTCATGAGGGGCATATTTCATCTCATAAGGCTTTAGCTTCCTTACTTCATAGGATACCACTAGACCATCCTACATAAGGATTCCTCTAAGTCCATCCTAAATGCATCTATGATCGCTAAAAATTGACCATTATGGATGGGAACTCTTATCACTAGTGTTGAAGTAAGCCTCCTTTTAAATTCCTAAAAATCTACTTAACACTTATCTAACCAAATAAAAATTTGGTTCTTACACCGCAAAGAGGTATACGGATTAGATATCTTATATAAATTTAGAATAAAATGCCTATAATAGCCTGTTAGTCCCATGAAATTGCTTACCTCATGGACATTATTTGGTTCTAGCCAATCCATAATGGATCTTATATTTTCCAAATCTACAGAAATACCATCTACATAGATAATGTGTCCTAGATATTACACTTTATTTTAGAAAAATGCACACTTATACAATTTTCCATATAACTTGTGCTTCTGTAAATGTTGCAAAACTAATTTCAAATGTTGAATATGTTCTTCATTATTAGAATATATAATAATGTCATCAAGAAATACCAAAACAAAATGATCTAGATACTCTCTAAATATACTGTTCATGAGATTCATAAATGTTATTAGAGAATTTGTCAACCCAAATGGTAACACTGTGAACTCATAGTGCCTATATCAATTTTTAAATGTTATTTTAGGAATATCTTTGTATTTAATCCTTAGTTGATGATATCCTACTCTAAGATCAATCTTATAAAATACAATTCCCCTCGCATTTGATTGAAAAGATCATCTATACAAGGTAACAAATACTTGTTTTTGATAGTTTCTTTACTAAACACTCTATATTCAATACAAGTTGAATATTACCATCATTCTTCTTGACAAACATAACTAGTGCACCTCATGGTGACACACTTGGTGTAATCAACCCTTTTGACAATAATTCCTAGAGTTGAGCCTCTAATTTAACTAATTTAGTGGTTGTCATCCTGTACGATGCTTTAGATTATGGTTTCGATCTAGGTATAATATCAATAGAGAAATCAAACTCATGTTTAAGACACAATCCTAGTAATTTCTATGGAAACACATCATGAAAATTCTTAAGGAAAAGGTAATCTTCCATTGATGGTTCCTTAGACTCCTCCATTTCATTTATCTTGATGATAAATACTTGGCATCCTTTTCCTTTTAAGTTGTATTACATAAATCTTCCTAAGTCTCAACTCTCTTTTCTTGCCTTGAATTTGTGTCTAATTTCCAAAATCATCCAAACACTCAACCTTATTCAAATAATAGTCAACCTTGGATTTATACTTCGTAAGCCAATTGACTCCTAGTATCACATTATATTACCTTATAGGTGTTACATAAATATCCACTATTGTTGTGAAATTAGGTAACCTAATTTCAGCTTCAACTAAACACTTATCAACTTTGACTTTTGACTCATTCCATATTGTACCGACCATGCATTTACAATTACTCTATCTTTTTTATATAGCTTATTTAGTATTTTAAGAGCTATAAAATATTATGTAACCCTTGTGTCTATCAAAATGGAAACTATATGTTCAAAAAAAAAATTGATAGTTCTATTGGTGAATCTTAGAATTTGACTTCTTGATTATCAACTACCACATGAATATGTTGTTGAAATGTTCCTAAGGACCAACACCTTTATTCTTTAAAATATCCTAGGTACACTCATGAGTAAAATGGTCACCTAAATAAATAAAGCAACCCCCAGGTGGTCATTTTCTATCATATTATTGGTTTCCCTTGAAATCACCCTTGAAACCATTACCCAATTTTTGGTTACCTAAACCACTATTGAATATAGAATTTTGACTCTTGAACTAACTATTAGATTCTCCACTCTTCTGCTTCTAGTTCTTCTTTTTTAAAGTTGGCTTGGAACTTCCAAAAAAAAACCTTAAACTTGGCTCTGACCTGGGCAAGAGATTTTAACTTTTTTTCTTGCTTGACTTTCTTCTTGAATACCTGGTCCATGGTAGATGGTCCATAAAAATCTAACTTTCCACCAATCTGGGGTTTTAATCCGATAATGAACTTCCTAATTCTAAACCTCTCATTAGCCTGCTACTGAGGTACATATTTTAGAAGTTTGGTGAATTGTTCCTAGTACTCATTCACTAATAGGTATCATTAAGATTTTGAAAATTTATAATATTTTGGTAAAAATGTAATTATGGAAGTCATTGTGATCTAAACAAAGTCATAAACTATTCCCATGTAGTGGTCGTCAAATTAAGATTCATTTCTCATTTTTGGTTGGCCCACCATGTAGCTACTTCTCTAACCAACTGGTAAGCTCCCCAAATAGCTTTAGTGACTTCATAGTAGTTTGGTATCTTGTAATACTTCTCTATCTTAGTTATTCATGCTTCATCCCCATCTCTCATAATGGTTCCATCAAACTTAGGTGGATTCACCTTTTTCATATCTTTAACCAATTATACAGCTACACATGCTCTCATGACCTGAGGCACTTCTTTAGGTCCTTGGTCTTGAGTTATTTCCTACTTATAAAGATGTTCTTCACACATCCTAATGGGGTTCCTCTTCATGCCCATGAATTTTCTACTCCAAGGCTATAATTTGGTCCCTACTCTCATTCATGGCTACAAGAATATGATCTAACTTTATTGTTTACTCATCAAAAACTTGGTTAGGATCAAACAAAAGGTTTTTGTTATTACCATCTGATGGACCCTCACTAGATACTCTAGCTCACACAATTCTCTTTTTTGGTAAATATAAGGATACAAAAATGTTAGTGGACTCATTAAGTCCTAGAATTTAAGCCATAATTCTGATACCACATGTAATATCCCCATTGGGATTTACTTAGACTAATGTAATAAATTTTTTTTAATTTAAATACATGTATTCTTTCATTATATTTCATCACAAGAATCTAATTAGTGGCCCAAGTGTAACACACTAAGTATGTTTACTATAAAATAAACATGCAATATCTACCTGTTATTGATCACTAGCATCATATGAAACAAAACATAACTGAATATAGAAAGTAATTATAGATTTCTATCCATGGTTGGTACAATAATATAGCCATTGATGTCAATGTACAATAATTATATTTCATTAGAAATAATTTTTCAATAATAATAAATATAATACAGGATATAAATCTCTAAAGAGTATAAGTTTGCCAAATTCCTGTATCTATGGTAATCTCAAGTGTAGTCTCCAAATAATTACTATTGTGGGGAGGGAGAGCATCATTAGAGTGATTTTCCACACCAACCGTAGACTGTTAATCCCCTGCATAATCTCTCATCAAGTAATGGGCCTATCTTCATAAATGGATAGATAGTGATGGTGAAGGAATTCAGAGAGACAAGCTAGTACACATGTATTGTAAGACTTCTAAAACATGATGTATACCATAAAGAAATGATTTCTAACATGATATTGCATAAATATGTAAATCATACATATAAAATGACAATATTTAACTAAATATTACTTTATCCAAAGTTTTTAATAATTATTGATCTCTAGGATCAGTCAAATTCATACACACCACTTGATCATATTACTTTCACCTAGCATTGGTGATGCTAAGTAAGCTAGTGAAGTCCATCTCACTAATTAATTAGTACTAGCAATGTGAGATATGGTTAATATATATAACCAATAGATTCATACATATTACTTCCTAATAGTAGGCATAAAGCATTGTAAATATATGAATAATCAAAATAAATAAATTTAGTCTGTCAAATGTATGCAATGAATCTAAACTATATTATTTATCATATAAATAATAAGCATAATAAGTACAACTTATACCAACTAGGTATAATATATATTTAGACTACATGTTTCTAATTTATGTAAGTAAATTCAAATGTAGTGCATTCTATGACATACAACAATATCATGGTCTATTATTTTTATGTACACATTACTTAATTACAAATAGCCAATCCTAATAATTTTAAAGATCAAATATCTAATAAACCAAAACATAATATTTCATTTATACACCCTGTTATACTTTTAGGAGACTATATGCATATATTCATAGTGTATTATCCCTCAGGAATCTATGACTTGTTTTTAACAGTCAATAAAACTATTATTATAGGCAGACCTCTCAGTGTACAAATATATGTTATATATGTATATGAGTACCTAAGTCCTCATATACATATATTTA
The DNA here is from genome assembly GCA_037957365.1 of Torreya grandis. Taxonomy (NCBI): domain Eukaryota; kingdom Viridiplantae; phylum Streptophyta; class Pinopsida; order Cupressales; family Taxaceae; genus Torreya; species Torreya grandis. Next base: position 2,202,308 of record JARHVA010001222.1, on the reverse strand, counting down.
ATAAATCTAATCACCTTTATAATATACATGGATAAATATATTTCTCACATAAATAAATATTGTTCTTTTATACTATCATAAATGTTTTGTTTTCTATTAAGAACCTTTTAGGATTCTAACAAACCATTTAATTTTCCTATTCACAGAATGACAATCAAAGTATATCATTGGATTTCAACATTTTTTGAACCCTTGTTTATATTCTCTTATTTCAACGTCATGATCCATTTATGGTAAAATCCAATTAAAATCTATTACCCTATTTTCTCAATTTGATTCTTAAACTGCATATATTGTCCTGAATTTTTGAAAATAGAGCATAAACATCAATTGACTACTCAGACCTATATTATGCCCTTATTCATAATATAGGTTTATAATTTCCTCAAGTTTCAAAAGTGTGATTTAACCTAGTTGACTCCAACTCAAATTCATGATGAAACACAAAATCATTTGTAAAGTCTTTATAAGCATTTAAACTTATATAGTTTATGCTTAGTTCAAAAACATTAACATATATATTGTTCTAAGTTTGACCCTATAGAATTATTAAATATATATAAAAAACTCTAAACATATAGATATGTTATTAGTTTTTATATAGGTTTCAAACCATATATCCATCCACATAAATAAAATACAAATTGTATGATTTGCATATTTATGTTTGTGAGATCTTAGTTACATTAATATCCAACTCTACACCAATATCCACCATTAAGGAATGTTAAACTGGTTATAAAATTCATCTCATAAACTTCAATAATTTGAACTTAGATTTAAGATAGGATTTACATGAATATACAATATTTATACTTTTATGTTTTCATTATTTGAATAACAAAAGTTTACAGTTCATATGTATATAATTTCAAATTTTTGTATAATAAATGTACACATTCCATATATATTCTCATAGCTTAGTAAAATAGTGTACACAGTCCATATATATACATATCAAAACTCTAAATGCATTTCAAAACAAATAATACATAGAATGTCCATATAAATTCATTTACTCATCAAATCAACATAGACTTCAGGTTTATACCCCTAATAATTCAAAATATACACAGTCCTTATATATATACTCTAAATTTTGAGATTTATATCTAATTGGGTATATATATATAATATGAGTTTCCAAAAAAAAACTCAGTTATCATGTATATCAAAACCATTTACCCAAGGTTCTATGTTTCTTAAGCTAGGGAATTATGCCATCACAAAGAAATAAATCCATTTAACCCTATCGAATATACACATACACAAAATTTATTTGCCTTTATATAAGGATTAAGGGGATAGAGGTTTAGTTTTATGAATGGTTGAACCATCCATAGGGATGAACCTATATCAATATTAAAATGTAGATTAATTCCAAAACCCTAAGAGGAAAATATACACACAGGTTTTTCTTGATCAAATAATAATGAAATATATCACCAACCTTATATAACTTCCAATTGCAACTGTATAAACCAAAAAATCTCTCATTTGCCTTTACATAAGGATTAAGGGGATAGAGGTTTAGTTTTATGAATGGTTGAACCATCCATAGGGATGAACCTATATCAATATTAAAATGTAGATTAATTCCAAAACCCTAAGAGGCAAATATACACACAGGTTTTTCTTGATCAAATAATAATGAAATATATCACCAACCTTATATAACTTCCAATTGCAACTGTATAAACCAAAAAATCTCTCTCCTTCACTTTGCTCTCTCTCTTCTCCTCCTCATGCCATGCCATTCTCTTCTCCAACTCCCCTCTTATCATTATTTTTCCATCCATCTTTCCCATTCATTCTTGCATGCAAATTCTTGCATAGATATCATTGTTTCCATTCATGCAAAAAATTCATTAGTCTCTAATCTCTCAACTTTACTAGGTTAACCCTAGTTGACTCAAGCATAAAATCCAAACATTCTAGAACTTTCCCCAACATTCCTTAATCATTGTTTTATTCCTTTTATTTCATGTATGGTTTATTGATGTCATATGACCAAATATCAACTTCACAACAGTCTACTATTTATATAATTGCCAATGATAAATAGTACTTAGAACATCATCATAGTTTAGACATTCAAATATTTAACTAGTTTTAGTTCTTAGGATAGCTTAGGATAACAACACAATTTTGTTACTAACTTATAAAATAAAATCAGTAGTATGAATTTAGATAACAATATGACTAATGTAAGTCAATGATATTCTTTTAACCAAAATGGTAAATCAAACAACTACTATATCAAAACATAATAGTATTATAACAATGTAATTTTTGTTATTGTTAAATTATATATATACTATCCAATGTATTTTATTATCTTTATATTTTAAGGCATTGAGTCATATAATGATATTTTCCTAATATCATAATGATAACTAGTTAATGTTTTAAAACATTATAAAGATGTTACAGCTAGTATATAGATAGTAGTAAATAGATATTATTCATGAAAATTTAGGTTCTCATAAAGTATTAACAAACATGAATAAAATAACATGACTTAATCATAAAACAACATTATTCACTAAATCTACGTATAAAAACCACAATACAATCACACAATATTAACTCCACATAAACATTTAACTGAAATAAATCACAACTAACACAATTAATTATCTAAATGCAAATAAAATCCAAGATGTACTAAACATAACAACTCAAACAATTCATATTATGAGTGTTATCTAATATGGTGTGTGCATGGGTTCTATTAGTTCCTTTTTCATCCCCCAACACCTCCATCTACACCATCCTCTCTGATGATGCTCTCCTTACATCATGCTCTGAGGGATGAATCTTTCTTATATAAAACACATGAAAATAAGTTAGTTAGCACATATCATCATGATAAATCATAAAATACTATTGTAATAATAAATAAATATGATCATAATGTAAATAATATACAATATAGCTAACTCATAGTAATGAAGTCATGTAATCATAGCAACATACAAATGTTCCATAATAGCATATGACTTATAGCTTAGTTAAATAGTAATTAAATCAATTTACCAATTATAATCATCTATGAATAATCAATTAAATTAGCTTAGTGATAAATCAAGATGTTTCATGGACTTAAGATATTTCTGATTTGTTTGATGTATAAGATGTGTCATAGAAAATGATTATAAGATAAAAAAATAAATAATAACACACATTCAAAACAAGCCCTGTCTTTAGTGGAACATAGGCATGAAATTGAAGTGTAGTCCATATAAATACCTTACTTGAAGCAATGATATAATAATTTCACTTAACCCTCACTTCAATTAGTACATCATGAAATCTTGAGGGAGGTTGGTTTCCATCGCACTACAAATTTTTTATGGCCAAAAAATTTAATCTAAAATTTTTTACATGGATTTTCTAAATGGTATACAATATACCTTGTGGTACATGGGGCTCAAAATACATAAAATAAGATCAAATACTAGGAAATTTGTAAGAGGGTCTAGCCACTCAACCTCTTTATCCATAAAGGTCTCAATGAAGTGCTATAAAAAAAATTGGACTCTGAGGGCGATGTCTGATAGCGTAGTGTTACAAATAAACTTCTTATTATCATAAAACCCTTTATGTGGAATTTTTTAATTCTCTTAGTGATAAATGACATTAATTTATATCTCCCATCATATTTATGGGGTTGCTACATACACTGGGAGATGAAACCCTAGTTGTTACACCCTATGAACTCGTAAAAAAAATATGAAATCCACTGCATGTAGTCAACAAAGAAGAAAAGGAACAACAATAATCTATGTATTTTTTGTCACCTAGGCTCCCTCAAGGGGGAAAGGGGAGAGCATACACATGATGGATTATTCACAAGTAAATAAACAAAGCAAACACATAAGTAAATAAAAATACAATATTTTTAGAACACCAAATGCAAGTGTTGGTTCTTTTTAATGGCACCAAAAAAAGTGTTAAAAAGTTTTTATTTGAATACAAACCACATCTTTTTCACCAATGAGTTTTAGCTAATTTTTTTAAGTCGCCTGGTTATTTTAAGCCCCACCTAGGTTTAAATCTCTACAAAGGAATATGAGTCTAGTTATGGTTGTGGTTTATATTCTCAGAGTTGTTAATGACTGTTGGTTATTCTCGAGGTTGGTGGTGGCCATTATTGGTATTCTCATGTTGGTTGTGGGAATTTTTGATATTTTTTGTATATGTGGTAGATGATCACTTATGGATCTAGACCCTCGATTGTGTCCCAAACTAGTTCATAACTCTTATCAAAAGTGAATATCTATAAAAAAAAACCATGTCTTTCTCAAGCAAACCCATAATAAACAAGTTAATATTTCAAATTGTGATCTTTGGCAAGCAAAAGAGGTTAAATAATTGAAAATCTCATGATAAATTTACACAAAGCAATCCTACCATTTAGTAGGGTGATCTTATTGCTCTATAGATAGAATAAATAATGAATAAGAAACTAGCGATTTTGTTTATTAGTAGGGTGATACCACCAATTTTTAGGGTGATATAATCATTAAACAAGGCATTACCATGTATTATAAAAAATGACAAACATGAATAAAACATATATTATTACCTTCATGATGATGTCCTTTTATAGGTTGATCTTGTTGATACACAATACATTCCTACTAATATGAAGGTCTAATCTTCTATTATGATTTTTGATCTCATCATTTGTAATTTTTAGGAAGATGAGAGGGTTTTCACCAATACACAGTCCATTCCCATTGATAAGTAGTGCATATTTATTATTTTACTAAAAACACAAATAGACAAAAATAAGGGAGAATCAATATCACCATTACATAAAGCAATATTGCTAATTACATGAAGCAAATTTTTTGGTATGTAGTACATTCCCATCAATATGAAAGGAATGAGAAAATAGAAAATTTGGAAGAAATGAAGTTAAATTAGGCTCAAAATTGATCTAAATTCATAATTAGAAGATATAATATTCTAAATAGGATTGTGGGGTGTGTGGTCCCACTGGGCATGCCATATGTAAACACACAAATATGATTGAATTATATTTTTTGTTAGTATGAAATTGAAATTGAATACATAAATATCTAAAAACCAATTCCATGTCCTTGTATTAGGCAAGAACAAGTAAGAGATAAATAAGAATAAATAAGATAAAAAATATAATTTACCTTCCTTTTGGATCTATTTATTTTACTAGCATACAGGTTTGTTTGGCTTGAATATAGAGCTCAAAGTCTTTATCAATGTTATGGCATCATTATTTTGGCATCTCCCATTGCATTATTTGTGTTTTGATTGAACAATGAAGAAATGGGTGAATATTTTGTTAGATTTTTGTAGAGTAAGTTTGCACAAAAAAACTTGATAAGAGTAGAAGGCAACCCCTTTATTTATAGATTTTTTTATATGATTTTAACCTTTGAATGATAATATATGTGTGGGGTTAAGGTTCAATCTAATTTAAATGGCAAATGCAATTAATATTTTGTATAGAGTTTGCATTGAGTGAGCATGGGTTTCATTTTTAATATTTGTTTGTATTTATGTTGATATTTTATAAATTTTGAAAACTTGGCCTATGATGTCATGATGAGGTTGTTTTTTGAATTTGTTATATGTTTAGTCATTTTATTTATTTTGATTATCCAATTAATCATGATTAGTCATTATGTGATTTATGCAATATTGAAATTTGAGTGATTATTCCACTAATCGAGAATGTTACTTAAAAAGTATAAATTTGAGTTGGGATGTATTAGATGAATTTCATGATTGGATATAGTATATTATAACAATAATATATGTACCAATGTGCTTTACATTGTGCATGTCAAGTGTACAAATGAATTTGAGTGTTTTGTTGATTTCTAACCTAATTTATGCATTGTTGCATAAAGTCATTCTAATGCACAATTTCAACATGAAAGTGATGAAAGTGGTATTTTATATTTATCAATGATGTCATGGTAATGTCATGGATATCTATAGGTGAGTGTATGAAGTGTCTTGATAGTCTAAGTGACAATGACAAAGTGTGCAATGTGTTTGTCCTAGTATGCTTGAAGTTGGCTTGCTTGATCTTCTATTTTAGCATGGTTAGAGATTATTATGGATGAATCTAAAGTATTTATCATGTGTAAGAGGTCCCATAAGAATTTTTATATGATTTGAGTGCTTGTGTTCATGATTTTATTTCATCTAGTTGATCATTATTATCATCTAGATATTTTGGGTCTAGTGACAGAAAATCTGAGTAGGCAGTTTACTAATGTCATAATTATCATGTGTGGATAAGTTAGGGGGATTTGGTCATATGGTTATGATAAAATTAGTCCCAAGTTTCTAATTTCCAAGTATAAATTCATGCGATGAATCACATCCAAACATATATGTGTGAAAATTTGGGCTCATATGCATTTTAACAAAGTTTTCTATGTTCAAATAAAGCTAAGTAAGCAGTTTGGTGACATCATATCTAACACATATGAATGTTTTAGGATCAGATTGATATATGGATGAATTATACCATGAGATAATATATTATGTGATAAATCTTAGGTTATTCAAATAATCACAAAAAAATATATATAAGTGCAAAGTTGGGCTTCCAAGCAATTTGACAGTGTTTTCTCATACTTAGCCAAATTTGCATATGGCAAGAAAAGCTAAGTAGGCATTTTGATGTAGTCATATTTCAGACATGTGGTAGTTTCAAAATTATTTTATCATATGGGTTTTTTTATTTTTGTGCCTAGTTTATATTCACTAATTTTTAGGTCATGTGATGAAATGCATCAAAAGATATGCATGTGCAAAGTTGGCCTTCTAAATAGTTCTTGACATAGTTAGCTCTGTGGCGAAAAAATTGAAATGATCAGATTGATGGAATTATATCTTATACACACAAAGGTTTAAATAGAATATTAATATATGGTTATATTATCCTATGTGAGGAGATCATATGGTCTAAATTTTAGATTATACGTCTAAGTGCAGCAAAATTTATTGAGGTCTGAAGTTGGCCTTCTATGTAGATTGCAATGGTTCTCATAAGCAATTTTGCAAGAGATAAATATCAAGGCCAAATGAATATCCAATAGTTCATAGGGGATTTTACAAATATAAATCAATGGTGCATCTTGAGTAATATGTTAAGAATTTTTCAAATTTTAACATTGAGCAAAGGTAAAAGATAAGGATCAAATAATTCATGTGTATTCATGCAGATTGATCTAACGGTAGAGTGGAGTCAAAGTGGTCAAAGTGATAGTTGTTTAATGATGTTAAAGGTTGATATCCTTAAAAAAAAATCAATGGTGCATGATTAATCTAGTTAGTGAGGACATGAGATGATAGCATAGTGTCCAAGGTTTAATTGTGATTGTTCAAATTTGAATATTTGAATTTTGTAAAGGGAAAAACTAGTGATCTATATTTTATCCATAACTTTTGATCCAAGAAGAATTTGATCATGGTGTAAAAAAAATTATATAAGACTCTACGGTACATTTTTAAATATATATTTGAAGCTTTGAAAGTGTGTATAGTTAAATTTATGAAGGTTCAAAGTTGATTATCTTTTCATGTTTGCTCTATAAGTAACCCAAGAAGGACATTTGAGCTCATTCTAATGGTATTTAGATGTCTCATGATGACTTAGAATTTGAGTTTTTTAGACTCCATGAGAATAATTTGTGTGGTCTTTGGAGGTTTTACCAATCGATATTCTATATGAATAAAATCTTAGAAGTTGACTATGTGTTTGTTTATGATGTTCTTGTGCACCAGGTCAGTGTTTGAGCAGATTGATCATACGTAGAGGTGATCAGAGTTGATTGTGATCATTTGAGGAAGTTAAAGTTGATTGTGTTTTTAGAATTATGCATTTGAAATTGGTCTTATGTTTTTTTTTCCTCTATGAAGTGCTAAATGTGTGAATAGGTCTTCATGGGACCTATAAGAGTTACAATGGCCTAATTAAAAGGTATAGCTACTTAAGGGTGACCCATAAATGATATAATTGACCTATGAGGATTGTATTGAGTTATGTGTTGATGTGAGAGAAGCCTTAAGGGTTAATTCAAGTTTAATGGCTTACCAAGAAGTTTTTTATCATGAAGAATTTATATATAGTGAAACCAAAGGAGATGGTTCTAGGCTTCTATGAGTGGAGTATGCATTGAATCAAAGAAGAGAGGATAAGTTGCGTGCATGTTGGATGAGCAGAATAGTTTGTTGACTATGTATAACCTATAGGTCATATTTTTTATTTCAAAATAGTGCTCTTTTAGTTTGGGGATATGTAAAGAGGTCTGAGTGTTAATATGAGGATAGTTTGAGTGAGGAAGGAGAGATATTGTGGCATGCCTATGTGAAAGGCATGTATGAGATAGAGAGGGAGTTTTTTTAGGGGTTATAAAATTAGATATCCATCATCAATTGTTCAAGACATCAATTTTAAGGTGGAGGTGATCATTTCAAAGGAGGGTCTAAAGGAATTGATCTTCCTTAGGGAAGTTGCTCCTTGTGAAATAGGTGTTTCACTAAACACCTTAGGTCAAGAGGACTTGATCAAGGTTTTGGGTCAAAAGGACTTGACCAATAGGGTGTCAGGAGGACTTGATCATCTTAGGTAGTGGTGCTCCTTATGGAACTTTTGTTTCACTAAATTCTGGTCTAATGGACTTGACCAATCTCTAGTTTGTAATACTTTATAGGAAAAGTAGTTTAAGTATTTTTAGGCTTGAGACTGGGTTTTATTCTTCAAGATGGTTTCCCATGTAGATCTTGTGTTGTGTGTGTGATCTTTCATTATCTTCATTGATCATTGTTATAAACATTGTGTATGCTTCATAAATGGTTATATTGAAAGCTTAAGTGTTTAAAGGGTTTTGAAATTGAATTGGATTATTTTCCACCACTGATTCACCCCCCCCTCTCAGTGGCTTGTACCTCTAACAAGTGGAGTGTCTACAACTAGTGTCTTACTATTATCACTACACATATCATAATATTTTTATACACACACACATATATGAAATTATATATATTGTTGCATTATATAGTATGTAAATATTTTTGTAAATTAATAATTAGTAATTTTCATATATTATTATCATATTATGCAGATGAAAATATCATGCTATATTAATTGTATTATATATAATTTATTACTATATTAATATATATTTGTATTATACTTACACATATGGTAATGTAATAGTATATAATAATAGTTTTATACTATGTAACATTAGACACACACACACATAATCTTACATAGTACATAACTATTTTTACAAAATAATATATGGTCAATTTATATATTAATATCATATTACATGTGATAATATTATTCTATATTGATTTGATTATATATAATTTATTATTACATTAGTATATATTTGTATTATAAATATGCATATAGTAATCCAATATTTACAAAATACATTATTAATAATAAGACATTATATATTACATAACATATATTACCACTATAATATACATTTAGTTATATGTTTACAATAAACTAATCATGGCATATTAATAACAATTACCAATGTATTTTATTAATTAGATTTTTTTATATATAATGTGATGTTACAAACACATATTAAAATAAAAATGTATATATTCATTTAATTATATTAATATTCTAAATAAATTTAAAGACTTCAAGAATTTTGCTCTATTTCCTTTGTTAAATTCTTTTCTAAAATTGTTTCACCCAACTTAGAAAAAGTTTTCTAATATTGAGAACTATATAGTGCAGTTTAGATAGTCAAACATTTAACAAAAAAATAAAACAAAACACAAGAGAAATATCTGGTAATTATCATTCAAGAAAAAACACATCATTGACAGTGCTTAGGCATAACGATAATAATAATAATAATAGAATTGCTCGTAGCATAGTTTCCAAAGGTAAAGAATGAAAACATATATATAGATAAAGAAAGAACATTAGATAAATTTTTTGTATATATAGCCAATGTGCACAAAAGCATTGGCATTATGCCATGGGTGACAAGGAACCCTTTACTATTATGTATATGTTTGCCTATTTTTACCTCTATTTTCATTTCCCTTATTGACACTCTCTTTGTGTCTATGTCATAAGTCCTTATTTTAGTGCACCTTTCTAATTATGAGTAGGCATTTAAATGGTCTTAACAATCAAGGAAATATTTTCTAAAACTTTAAAACTATTACACTTTTAGCACCAACCATATAAATAAAATAAGTTCAAGTAGTATACATGTATCATATAGCAATGCTGAAGTATGTTAATCAGATGAATATGTTAATGTGACTTAGAATGTACTACATAAATACATGAAGTTAGACTTATGATATAAAATTTTAACTATTGTGAGCTCACATTTCAATGGAAAAAAATAGTTCATATACAATAAAAACTTAAAGTAATATTGAATTAGAACAACAAATTTAAAATAAATGTTTCTATAATCATTAACATATGCAAAATAAAATACGCTAATATTGAAAAAGGAAATCATGTCAAATGTTCTTTTAGAATATGGTTATCATGAACTTGTGTGTTGCTCTTGCTAATTTACTTTCACTTCATGTGTCATTTGATAAATACATTTGCAATATGAATAGTACTATTTAAATATCATATGATAAGTTTTTTATAGATTCTATTCACACTTTAGAAATGCTTTGCATATTGTAATGATTGAATTTTTATTTGGACTTTATTTATTGGAAAAGGTAATTACAATTGTCCTTTATTTTTTACTTGATTGAAGTAATTACATTTGAAAAAAACTTTTACATTTTTCTATGAATTTTTGTAACCAGTTGAGCTACTGTAAAAAATGCACTTTAGCTTATCTTTTCACTAAATTGAAATAATAATATTTTTTTTTAAATAGTAATTATTCTCCCCATTATTGTTGTGTGTGTTTTTATAATAAGAAAACCATGAAAAGACAAAGAGAAAGTAAAAGAAGGGGGAAAAACATGAAATTTGAATATATGTCAAAACATATAAATAAGCCCTAAAGCCATTATTCCCCAACATTGACAACATTCTAAAACATAACCAACTTTTATGGCTTAATTCATTTAAATATAATGTAGGTGATTGTCTTTTTTACACAATTTAAGTTTTACTTAATTTTCGTTACATGTCAAACTGTAGATGTTAAATATATATTTTATATGATAAAATAGTCGTGTACACTTGGAAAATATCACTCACAGCTCAACCCTTGAGTTCATAACCCTCCCACTACCAAAAGTCTTGTGTTTTCCATCTCATTATGCCTAAATTATTATCCTATAGTTCAAAATTGATATTCTAATTCCATAAATCACTTGTAGCCTATAATATGCTTAAAACCTGATATATATCTTACATTGTCAGTTACACATCTTCAACAATTCTTTATCCTCAAAGACATTACCATTTAGGTTAAGACACTAGCATCAATGTTAGTGTCCCAAGTCTGATTTTAGTGTATGAACCCTACAAACAATAAAATTTATAAATCTTTTGGCATGTATGGGTCAGCCTATTTGTCTTAATTAACCATCCCATGAGATACTTTCAAAAGGTGTGGTATAAATACAAATAAAATACCACTCATTGTCATCAAGTACAAATTAAGTAGACATATATCTTATAAAAAGTAAAATTACCTCTCAATCTTAAAAAACTTCCTTATTTATAAAGCAGTCATAGGAGTAGTATTCTTACAGGTCTCAAGCATTCAAACAGTAGCCCATGAGAAATATCTGTCAAGTTAAAAGGTAGATGACTACATCCACTCACATATAACATATTTTACAATTATTCACATATGAGCCCACATAAAGGGGATAACTACATCAATTTGAGGCCTCTTCAAAGTATTGTCCATGTAGGTAGTGCTCACTGACAAAGGGATCTTTGAGGTCAACTTAACTTCACTTGAGCCCACTAACCCCTATTTTTCAAGGTGGCATGCCCTAATTAGATGACCTATGGTTTTGAGCTACACACGGATATACATAACCTATATATATGATCAAAATAAACAATTTATAATGTGATAGTAAACCCTAATAGGCATAGGTGGAATTTATAAAAAAGAGTTTATATTTTATTAAAGATAAAATCATCAATTTTCTAGATAGAATTGTTGATGCTAGTGTCTTTATTTTAATGGTTGTGTTTGCACTGATAGAGATTTAATTTCTAAAATTGGATGAATCACAATTGAGCATCATCTTGACTATTTATGAACTTGCACTTCCCAAAATTACTTTCACATCATTCAATAAGGTAAGTATTATTCATTCTTCATATTTAAGCAATCAAATTATTATTTAGAATTGTACTTTTTATATTTATCATATTTCCATAATATAGCCCTATATTAGAATATATTATGAGTCTAAATTATTTAATTGCCTTACTTATACAATAACTTAGCCATTACTTGATTAGGTTATTCTCCTCTTACCCTTATTTCCAAAAATGATTAAACATTTGGTGAACCCAACCTCTGAGTCTTCTTGTGCAATCTTGGCTTGCCCTAAGTTTTCTAATTTTTTATTTTTGAATTGTTAAAGATATTAAAAATTAGATTATGCTTTAAGAACAAAGGAATTAATCATGCTCAACATGTAAAAATATAGAATTTATTTCCTTGTATAATACATAATGGTAGTCTTTTTTCATTCTCTCGTATACATTGCTAAATCAATCAAATATAGAATCTCATGGAGTAAAAAAATTGGTAAAAATAAAGAGACAGATTTAACACAAGAAAAAATTCAAATTTCTCTTTATAGCTCTCATTGTAATAATATTGAACACTTGTCTAGCTTCAATAAGTGCCAACACACATGTTCCCAACCTTTCGTTCCCCTAGATCCTATTCAAGTGATATCTACTATGCCTCCCCCATTATTCACCCATATCTTATCTTTGATTTTATGGTCCACATTACATGAAAAGGAAAGGGTTCCTAGCCTACCCATCCACATGTTCATTACAACATGTTCCTCCTAAGCTAGTAATAAAATCTAAAGGATATGATCTTATTGAACAATTAATCAATATGTATGTTAAGATATTCATCCTTGAGCTTTTGAAGTAATTAACTATCTATAAGGATATTTTATATGAAGCCCTACATAAAACACAAGTCCTAAGTGACACAGAGCTAACTTATTTCATGGATATTATGCAAGATCTAAAATATAATTCAAATCTCATAACTTTTGACCATAAAGATTTACCCTCAAAGGATATCATTAATCAATATTTTCCTTTATTTATACAAGTTAATATTAATAATAAATGAAGAAAAAAGTGATAATCGATAATAGATCATGTCTAAACATTTTCAACACAAAATTCTTAAAGATCATGGGCATCAATAATAATCTTCTTCAAAAATCAAATATCCATATCAAAGGATTTGATAACCCCTGTAGCCTGCCAATTGACCAAATCACATTAAGTGTGACATTGGGACCAAGAATAGTACAAACTACATTCCATGTAATGTCTCAATCATTGCATTATACCATGGATACATATTATGAAAGTTGTGTCTTCTAAATTACATTGACGTGTCAAATTCAAACATGATGGAACATTATTTATCATGCCTGCAAATGATGACCCCTTCAAAATATAAAAAATGTTACACTCCAACATGGAAGGGGTTTAAATCGTTACACCCACACAAATCATTCCAATTGAGCATATATCAACATTTGAGATAAGTGAATCAATCAAAGTAAATCATTTATCTTAAGGTGTTCATAATATACTAACATATGAGATGCACACGGATACACATAAAGAGAAAAAAATGAATAAAAGGATAAATAAATAGTGCAAAATCCATTGCAAAAGGAACCAATGATAAGTACACAACAAGAAAATCAAATATTTAAAATTCCTTTAATGGCAAATTTTGAATAACAAGATGGCAAGGTTTTAGATTATTATGATAATGATGATGATATTCATATATATATGATAAATGAATAATTATGCAAACTTAGTTTTGATCTGCTTAAGCATCTCTCACATAATTTATTCATGGCTATAAACCTTGGCACATATAAGTCAAATCCATCACCAGAAGATGAAAAAACAAATATGGATAAAGGTAATGCAAATATAATAAATGAACACGTAAATGCTTTTTATATAATCCATCCCTATTGAATATAGCTTTAAGTCAACCTTACAAGGGACAAATGCAAATACATCATGTCAATAATGTGAAGTCCACACATATGTCACCACACTAGATTTTACAAATTATGATGTAATAAGTTGTTCTACACCTAATCCTTTCTTTGTTACTCAAGCACATGATGATATCTCTACCACCTACTAAACATAATTTAGGAAGTAGGTTGGTGCATATATAAGGATCACCATATTATGATTATCATTGAAGAATAAACCATGATACAAATCATTATGAGGCACTACAAAAATAAATTCATAAGTATAAAAATGAAAGAGGTATATATATTATCAATAATAGCCACAAATACCTTTGATCTCCAAAAAATCCATAGTAAAAAAGTACAATATAACATACTTTAAAACATCCATGACAATAAGATATAATTATTATTGAAAATATTGATGGGCATGACTATGAGTGACTCAAGATTGATGTAAATAATTGGGACTCAGTTTGTAGCATTACCAATTTATGGTAGATGAGACATGATATACATGAGTCACAACATTTTCCACTCTTTCCAAAATTTTATAGGTACATTATATTACCCATAAATTATAGACAAAAGTAGTCGATACCCTCATACGGATGATTAATCAAACACTGCATTTGACCTTTCATTTTTAGAAATAGTGGTTGACCAACATGAAGGCAATAGTGGATACTATGAATATGTGCCTCACCTTTCATTTTAAAGGAAAATAGGTTCACATTAAACATGATGAATATGGTGATCAACTAATACCATCAACTTCTAACAACTAACTTAAAGAGAACATCGAAGAAGCGGCAATGACTTAATATAAATAATGGTGGGAAGAAAATAAGTTGATAGGGCCATCAGGAAGTCCTATACCCATATATTGTGATGAATTATCATATTAACCCTTTATTTTCATAAATTTCAAAATTTCAAAAAAAAAAAAAAGGTAAAAATAAAATAAAAAATATATAATAATTAATAAAAAATATAAAAAGTATTTAAATAAAGTAAAAATACTAAAATGTCTATCATTTCACATGTTTACTTTTTTTTACATATGGTGTTTACTTTATGTTAGTATATAGTATATCATTTACTTTCTATACACACATATATTTCATGGGTACTTGAGTGTGATACAATCATACATTAGATCCATAATTCATGCACGTATAAATTTTTGACCTTTCTTCTACCCACGTGACACACTATGTTGGGGGAATTTTCTTCTATTGACCATGATGGATACAAATTATATTATCTTATTATCACTTTACATCATCATGTTGATATTATATACTAATGCTTACACATGTTTATACTCATGTTTACATCTTACACATGGAATTAGATATGCTATGTTACATGACATTTTACTAACACATGTATGTAGGGACTAGTATGATATGCTTATGCTAGTTGCTTATGTTTCACTTATTCATCATATTACATGGCTTACTTGAGTGTACTTCATGTCTACTATCTTGTTTATATTATGGAAAATTTAAACATGTTCCTTATTTATTGGCCCCAGTGCCCTACATGTTTTTTATTTGGTGTGCAGACATTTAAACATATCTTCCCCTTTGAGTTTTTTGAATTTGAACATGCCCCTTGTTTGTGGTCTCCTTAAAGCCATTTTATGTTACATTGAGTGTTCTTGTGTGTGTTTTATTATTTTATGAGCTTGAACTTGTTACTTCTAGATATTATAATGATTTGTATAATGCATATTAGGGTTTATTATGTTTGTATACTATGGGCTTCATTGATACATCTACTCAAACATTATTCTAATATATGCTTATTTACTACATGATTGATACATATATAACATGGTTATCTTATCCTTTTGATATAAGGTGACTATTAGATAACATTCCCCTCACCTCAAAGGGGAGGGCATATCAATGGGTACATATCATAGTGTAGACACTATTTTGAATTATATAGCACCTCCATATTATAAACTTGGAAAATACATATCATGGATGTACCTTCAACTTCTAGACCCTTCCCATTGTCAAAAGGCTCGCATACACTATCTCTCTATGCCTATTTTTTTATCTCTTAGTTTGACCAATGTTATTATGATGATCCAGATCTTATATCTTTCCCAAAATTCTATAAACCTATGTATCTTCCATCTCTACAAGTTTTGGACCTTCCCTTATTTTCTAACTACCCAAACACTTGCATCCCAATCAGACACATATATCAATACAAGTGTCTCATCCCAACATAAGTGTCCATTGTACTGAATTCATCTAATTTAAAAATAAATCATATTAAAATGGTCAACATAAGTGATTTAATGTGATATATTATCCAAAAGGATTGGTATAAATACAATATTAATCCTTATTCATTCCTCATCTAGCACAAATGAAAGAACTCAAAAGGAAACTTACCAATAGCATTCAATCAAGAACTCAAATGAGAAAAACTTGCCTATTTTCTCCTATTTCTATATCAATCATAGGGATAACACATCTACATGTCTAAAGTATTGAAGGAGTATTCCATGACCCACACTTTCCAAGTTATAAGCTAGGTCATTGTTGTACTTGATTATCACACATTACATGATTCACACACAAGCCAACACATAGGGGAGAACTACATAATTATGAGGCCATGTTTAGATTATTTCCTATGTATGTAGAGCTCATTAACAAAAAGGTCTTTAGGGTAATTTGTCACTATGTACCCACTAACCCATTTTTCTAATAGCTACTATGTAGATGAAGAACTAGGGGATTGCTATTTGAC
Source organism: Torreya grandis (assembly GCA_037957365.1). NCBI lineage: Eukaryota > Viridiplantae > Streptophyta > Pinopsida > Cupressales > Taxaceae > Torreya > Torreya grandis. Next base: position 2,185,316 of record JARHVA010001222.1, on the reverse strand, counting down.
AAGGAGTAACAACCCATGATCGAGATCTAAATACACTAGATTGAAGGTGACACATAATGTATAAGCATCTAGGTAGTTGTATCTAGTTTCAATAAGCATTCTATATTGGACACCTATATCTGAGTTAGATAATAACATTGATGCAACTATCCCAGGTAGATGCAAGTGTCTACAATTAAAAAGGTCAAATTTCTAGAATCAAGGGACTATGCTAAAATCTAGATCCAATCCACTTTATGCATGTTCCAGATCCAACTCTATATTAGCATCAAAATTAGCTAAGTATCTTATTTTCTTTATCATTAAAATATCTAACATAATTATACTTTCTATCTTTGGCATCTTAGCATAATAAATTTTGTATATGATTTATCTAAGTTTCAAAAATAATTGGCTTATTTTAGAGTTAGTCTACCATCCTTGTGAACTAGGTTATCTCTACCCCTTTAACCCTAAATTCACCACATCTATATTTTAGGGTTAAACATTTGGTTAATTTGATTCATATGAATGCAATTTTTTATGATTCCTAGGGTTTTTAGTCAGCTAGGGTTTCATATTGTTGCACTTTTTTATTTCTTGCTTATATTATTTTGCATATAACCTAGGCATAGCCCTAGATTGGGAGGTGTGCATATTGAACACATTCAACTTACCCTCCTACCACCTAATATTTATAAAACCAAAGAGGAATATAATCATATGAATCATGATGATACCAATGTTGAGAATGAAAAACATACTAATGAGTTTATCATAGAAGAATATTTTGATAATGAAAATCATGAGTCTAATAAAACTGATGAGCATGAGAAGACAAACCATGATCAAGTGTAATAAATTACATTATTTCATGAGTGTATTCATCAAAACCATGAATATCTTCATGAAATCTTAAGAACCATATTATAAACTAAAAAATCAAAAAAAGTAGATGTAAAAGTAGGTTCATCTATTGATCATGTTATTTGAGTTATGGGTCATCCCCATATACCAACAACCCTCACCTTGATCACATTACCACTTCATACTTCTAGTGGAGGCATGAATTATGTCTATTATCCTTAATTCCATGAAACTATTATTATCACATCATACATGGTAAACCTAAATGCTTCAACTCGAATACCAGTTTTAAATCCTATATCTACCCAACCTATGGATACACCTCCTTTGGTAACCTCTCAAATTTCCAACCTAAAATACCAAGAGGTACAAGCACATGTCCAAACTATAAAAAATTTACAAAATAAGGTTAAAAATATTGAACAAAATTCTATGAAATCTCCCTATGTTATGGATTCATAAGAGGTGTTGCATAATCCTCTTACATCAGAGATATATTTTCACCCCTTGCCAACTAGTTTTTTTACACCTAAGTTCACATTTTATGATGTAAAGGGTGATCATGAACAACATCTTTAATATTTTTAAGTGGCATGCCATAATTATGCCTTCAATGATAAACTTTTGACTAAATTATTTCTAAGGAGCTTAAAATTCTATGCTTTATGTTGGTTCTATGATTTACCCACTTAATCAATAAAGCCTTAAAACCCCTAATAGATCAATCTTGAGCACAAATTATCTATTAACATTATTAAAAAGGTTTACTATGCCTAAATTGTAAAATAAAACAAGTAAGCAATGAACCTATCAAAAAATATGTCTTAATATATAAAATTGTGTTAGCTAAAATGACCAATTCTATGGCAGATAAAGAGCTTCAAGATATTTTCAAGCAAATTTTTCTTTCTCCTTTATAGGAGTCCATTATATTTAAAATTTTCAAATCTTTTGATGACTTATGCTATATTATTTATGATCATTAAATGTAATTTATCTCATTGAACAAACTTAAATATGTAGCAAATACATCTAATACCAAGTATACTTTCAAACCAAGTTATAACATCAAACTTCCTAAGCCTAAAAAATAAACAATCACCATGGTTAATGTGGTGTCATAAAAACCTAATCAAGTTATCTTATCCTATGTACCACAAATATTATTTAAATGCTTATTTTATAAACCCTAAATTGGTCAAGAAACCACACATATCATGTCTTTTCATAATCCTTTCATAGGGGACTCCGCCTAGAGAATATTAGTCTTATTCACATCTAAGCCATGTATTTTTGTCGAATTTACCTTGGTCTTATTTCATACCCTAGACACCTTTTTGAATTTTTTTAGTCATTCACAACTTTTCAAACTTAGCCTTTAATTACCTATGTTACTCTTTCTATGATTATTCCATCCCCCTAGGTCCTAGACCCTCCAAATAATAGCACCCAAATAGGACTATAGTATTAAAACCTAGGGTGCCCAGTTTTTAGCACTGTTGTCCAAATGCAAATTTGATTCCAATGATCAGTTTCTCCCATAAGATGAGTCTTACCCATTTTATTTGCTTTGTTCCTATTGTCAATTAAACTCTTACCCTTGTGAAGGTGGTTTCAATCCCTCACAGTCTATTGAAACATGTAAATAATCCTAGGCTATGGGTGACCTAATCAACAGATTGAATCTCTAGATTATAAGGGCTAGCTCCCTTTGGTGTATCAATTAGGACCTTTACTTTTCACTAAAAACTACTAGGGAAAAGGGAAGAGATAAACTTGAAAGTAAATCCTATCTAATGATGGTGATACACCTATAATTTTGATTTATCCACTCAATTTGAGCTCCTAAAAACATTGTTTAGACAAGAAAAGACTAAAGCTTCAACTCCAATGACTCTTATGCATAAGTATTTCATGGAAAGGTTTTACCTAGTGATCAAATCTTGAGGGAAATTATAGAATAGGCATGATTCAAGGCACTAATGACCCACTTATATCCACTATAAATTTATCCAAAAGACATTACACATAAAACATGACCTACATAATCTGATCTGCTAGTAACTAGGTAAGAATCAGGACTTGTCAAAGAATAAAAATTCTATCACTTATGAAAATCATTGACATAAATACACTATACCAAAATTATAAAATCTAAAAATAATGGTCCTTCTATTTATCTAAAAACATTTATAAAACTCAAATCCTTGGTAGAGTCTGATCTTGCCAAAAGAGGGATTGATTCAAGGCTGAAAAGCTAACTTATATAGAAAAAGTATACAATAGCCAAGAGATTGGCACTGAAAATAGAAGAGGTCAACTTAGTCCAACTTGTGTTATCATAGCCTTCAAATAAAATCTATTTTTGTCTTATGCCTTGCATGAAAATCTCTTTGTCATTGAAAATGATGGAGAGCCCAAGTTTGAGTCAAAACTTCCATCATGCATGATGCTACGCCAATCTCCAACTATAGAACTCCACTTGAACTATTGGAACGTAAAAAAAAAATTATTTACATGAAATCAATGCCAAATTTGAATTTAGAAGTCCATTTGAACTGTTGGAAATGTTAAAAGCTTTCAACAAGATAAATAAGAGTGCATGCATGAAATTCCATGTTGGTATAAAAGGGATAAGGTGGACCCAAGTTTGACAAGTCAAACTCTTTCATGGAAAGCCATACCATAAATTCAAAGGAATATGCCTCTTGAACTACATGAAGTTGAGTTGGATCATTGAATGCATGAGATGACTAAGAGATAAGCCTGACTTCAACAAATAGTCAATTGAAGCTTTGACCAATCAACTATAGATAGCCTTTGCTTGCATGGAAGAGTACCTTGATGAGTGAGAGGTGCATTTCGATTTAACTCCTTTTCTTATTTATGGTAATTTCTTGATCTAACACTTTTAGGCTCTTTGCTTCTATGTATGTATTTCTTTAGGCATTTGTTCTCATTCTTTCTAATTGGCTAAACTCCTATCTATTTCTTTTGGACAAAAACTCTGAAGGAATCTTTTTTGTTTATTTCCTGCCATTCGTTTCTTCAATGTTCTTCTTTCATTTCCTTTGGAGTTGTTTTTGTCCATTTCCTTTGGAAAAAAAGTTTGAAGGAATTCTATGTTGGGCTTTTCCTTGAACCAATCCTTCGAACAAAAATTTCAAAGGAATTCTATGTCTTTGGGATTTTCCTCTTAGACAATTCCTTCAGACAAAAAGTCTAAAGGAATCCATTCTATTTATTTTTCTCAAATCCTTTTTTTATGAACCTTTCCTTCAATGTTTTCTATATAATGTGAAATGGACCCTTAGATAAAATAAAATAACCTTTGGGCTTTTGAAATGTGCCCTTCAGTCTTTTATTCAATGTTCTGCTCAACCTTTTATTTCCTTTGAAACTTTTCAAATCATTCATTTCCTTCAAAAGAAAAGTCCAAAGGAATTTGTTTCCTTGAAACCTTTCCAAATTTCCCTTCAATATTTTTGACAAGGAATTTCTCGAAGGGAAAGAGACCCTTCAGACTTTATATATGTCCCTTCAAAATTTTTGCTTATGTCCCCTCAAACTTTTAAAATGCCTTTTTTCAAAGGGCAGATACCCTTCAAAAATTTGTGAAAAGTCTTTTCAAAAGATAAAGTGCCTCTCAAAAAATTTCCAAGTGACTTTCCTGAAGGGAAAGTGACCCCTTAACATTTTGAAATAGCCCTTCAGGATTTTTGAATGAACCCCTCAGAAATTTTTAGGATCCCTTTATCTTTGAAAATACCTTTTTTTGAAAGGTAGATACCCTTTGGAAATTTTGAAAGTATCCCTTTGGAAAAATGGAATGGTCCTTCAAAAATTTGCAAAGCAAACTTTTTCTGAAGGGATTATACCCTTCAAAAAATTTGAAATTGAACCTTTATTAAATGGATGTAACCCTTTGGATTTCTTCAAAGTGTCCCTTTAGATTTCTTCAAAGTGTACTTTTTCCTTGGAAAGAACCTTTCAGCATTGTTGGAACGGTCCACTTGCCCTTTGGATTTTTGAAAAAGACTTTTTAGAAAAAATGGCAAGCCCCTTTATCCCTTCAACAAAATTGAAATGGTCCTTCGAGATTATGAACAAGCCCTTCAAAAAATGTTTGAACCCTTACTTTCGAAGATGCCCTTTGGGATTTTTGAAAATTCCCTTTGGAATTTTTGCTTGGAAAATCCTCTCTAAAGAAAGTGACTATTGGACTTGTTGAAAAGGGATTTTGAAACTATTTGAAAAGACCCTAAAACCAAAAGAACTCTTTGAAACTTATGAAATAGGACCAATTCTCGAGAAAAGAACCTTTCAAGGAAATTGTTTTTGAAGTCCTCCTTTCATGAAAGCCCAAAGTATCTTCTACTTGTCTTCTTTTGAACTGCGTAGAGAAACACAAATACCTACCTGTAAAGAATAACATGATTGAATGAAAAGTCCCTAAATCACCTAAACAACCTCAAGACCTATTAGTCATGGATTCTTCAAAGAATTTTTAGGACTAGTTACTGATTCACAAGACAAAATGATATGGTATGCAAAGTTTCAAATGATAAGGGTGGCAATTTAACTTGTGGGGTCAAAATTGTCAACATTTTAGTGACTCAACTGGGAAGCATGTCTAATATGTTTGAGAACCTAGCCATATACATGATATTTGAATTCACAAAGAAATGATAGATATGATCTATGACTACAAACTCTCTTTTGGCATGAGATAACCCTCATCCTTCAAAACAAGAAAGGGAACACACAAAACATGAAAATTAACTAAACAAAGCAAATGTGCAAACAAGCACTTATTTAGGACAAAATAGAAATAAACTAGTGTGCTTGAATAGAACTTGAAGGAAAATAAACAAAATATGTACAAGGATCCAATATCTTTAGTAGTAATGTTTCAGATGTATCCCATTATAGCTAGAGATTGTGTATAGGCCACTCCAAAGGGAATCAAACTTTATGTGCCTTCATGGTTTAGCTCTATCCTCATCCCACTTGAGGACCAAATCTACTTCTTTGAAACTTTGTGAAGAAGCTCCTTTGTAAAAAGCTCTCTTCACTTATGCTTGATGAACCTCAATGGCTAACATGGACTGATTTATTATCTCTTATATCTCCATAAGCTCAGCATACCTGATCTCCATAGGCTCATTCTCCAATAGCTCAATTTGATGCATTATTTCTAAAGTAATAAACTCAAGAGAAATGGGTAACCTCGCTTCCTTACCATATACCAGCTTGTAAAGAGAGTTGGCTATTGACATTTTATAGTTGATCTTATCATCCCATAGAGCTAACTTCAACTTGAGATGCCATGACCTCTGATTATCTTCAATAGTCCTTCTTATAATCTTCAATAGGTTCTTATTTGTTGACTCAACAAGGCCATTGCCTTATGGATAATAGTTTGATGAAGTGCTAAGATAAATTCCATATTGGATAGTCCATTGGTTGATCCTAGTTCCCATAAAATCCATTGAATTATTAGAAATAATAGTTGAAGTAACTCCAAATATAGTAAGTAAACGTTCATAGAAATCTAGAACATTGGTTTTGTTTGCTTCTTTTAATACCATTGTTTCTGTCCAATATGTGAAGTAATATGTAGTAGTTAGAATCCATTTATGTCTTGAAATTGAAGGGAGATTTATGAGACCAATAAATTCCAATCCCCATTATACAAAGGTCTGATCCACTAAAATTGGTTGAAGAGGTAAGGCTACAAGTTTCACTTTTCCTACAAACATAGCACATTGTTTGCACTTCCTAAACCATGCATGGCAATCACCAAATATACTAGGATAATAGTATCCACCTATCATGATCTTAAGGACTATATTTCTTGAAAAAAATGTCCTCCACCATGTCCATCATGAAATTCTTCAAGTAATCTCTGAGTTTGGCTTGGCTCAATACATCTTAGCAACATGCCATTGATGTCTTTCTTGAACAAAACAATATCAACAAGAAAAATAGAATTGATTACAACCTAAAATATCTTATTTTTAAAGCACTTAGATGAGAGGGATAAATACCATATTGGAGATAGCATACCAAGTCATGAAACTAGCTAAAAGGTGAGGTAAGACCAATTGTAACCTCTTCATCATTTAACATTAAAACAACCTCATTAGTCTCTTTCAAGTTTTGAGCTAGATGCTCACAAATTTCTTTGCCTCTAATCAGCATTTTCACCTTAATTTCCACATCATACTCCATTACCTTGGTTATCCAACTAGCTCTCTTCTCATTTATATCTTTATTCAAAAGGAACTCCTTGATGCTTAGATGAGGAACCATTAGGTGTATCTTGTTGTTAGACAAAAAGTATCTAAAATTCTTAAGAGATTTTATAACTAAAAGTACATATTTTTGAACAAAATAATACCTTGTTTCATATTCTTCCAAGCCTTGATATAAGAAAGCTATTGGTTGTTCCAAAGCCTCATGATTTTGTTGCATAATAATGCCTGAAATGGTGTCCATGTTAGCATATGTATACAAAATAAATCTTTTGTGAAATATGAATTTATAAGTGTAGGAACACTACCTATGGCATTCTTAATATCTTCAAAACTCTTTACTCCTTCTTTGGACTAGTTGAAGCTCTAATTATTCTTTAGCATGGCTTTAAGTGGCTTAGCTAAGATAGAAAAATATGAAATATATCTCCTTATGAAGTTGATTTTTCCAAAGAAGCTTTGCATAGATTTTTTGTGCTCAAGCAAAGAGAGTGTAATAATGGAGTCTATCATTTTAGAATCTATGCTTAAACCATGCTTTAAAACATCATGTCCAAGAAGCTTACCTTCATGAACTAAGAAGACACACTTTTTGGGATTTAGACATACTCCTAATTGCCAACACCTTTAAAACACTTGCTTGAGATGAACCATGTGATCACTTTAATTTTTTGAAAACACTATTATATCATCCAAATAAAAAATTAAAAACTTGTTAAGAAGGCCTTAGAATGCCATGTCCATAGCTCTCTGAAAGGTTGCTCCAGCATTGGATAAATCAAATGGCATATTTCTATATGCAAATGTCCCCCACTTGGTTATGAAGGTTGTCTTAAATTGGTCATCTTCTTTCAAAAAAATCTGATTTTAATTACTATATCCATCCAATAAATAAAACCTCTCTAAACTTGCAACTAGCTATAAAATTTATTCCATTGATGGCAATGGATAGTTATCTTTAAGTGAAGCCCTGTTAAAATCATGGAAATCAACACATAATCTGATCTCACCATTCTTATTTCATACCAAAATAAGATTTTCCACCCAAGTTGAGTTCTTGATTGTAAATATAATAGTTGACTCTATGAGCTTGTGAAGCTCAGCTCTCATCAAAGGCTCAATCTTAATATTGATGGGCCTTTATCTTTGTCTCATTGGTTTAGGTTTAGCCTCTAACTCAATGGTCTATTAAGCTAGACTTGGGTCAAATCCCCTGAGATAAATATATTTCCATGAAAATATATCATCAAAACTTGTGCATAACTCAATGAAATCATATTTTTATGAAGGAGTGCATACCTTACCCAAATTCAAAATAGTACTAGTTGTAATCTCTACATTGGCATAGTGCTCTTCTTTTGTTGACAAGGATGAATTTTCTATCCTTAGCTCATCATCACCACTAAAAAATTTCTCATATGTGACCAATCCCTTGTGAAAATTTTTTTTTTTATTTGCAAAATCTGATCACCATACTACTGCAAGTGCTTTGATTGGTTTCTTGAAGAAAAATTAGCTTCCTCTTGAAAAAATATCATAATCTAATTGTCATCTTTGGACACTTGCCAATTCTCATGATTATCTAGAATATAAGGCCTTACAACCACCTTTATATATGACTAAATTATATCACCTTTTATATCAGATGAGATACTAAATTGTGACCTAATGGCAGCCAACCTATCTGCATGTTTATTTTTCCCTCTTGGTATTGCTTGAATGTTAAAAGATTGAAAATATTCAATTCCCATATTCTATGCTTGTAATATTTAAGAAATAATTTTCTACATACATTCAAACCTATTACTTGGTGGACTAAAAGCTCACTATCACCAAACACTTGAAAAGAATTGACTTTCATCTTACTAACCCACTACAAATTGTGAACTAGTGCCTCATACTCTGCAACATTGTTTGAACAACCAAACTAAAACTTAATAGAAGAGAGAAATATTTTATTTATTGGGAAAACCAACATCATTCCAACCTTGGTACCATGTTTATTCCTTGATCCATCAAAGTATAATTTCCAAAAACCTTCACTAGATTCATCATCCTTAACCATGGTTGGAATTGGTACACCATGCTCATGAAGGCAATACACACCAAGTCCTTTTTCAATCAGCTTATAAGTAGCATGCTCATGTAAATTAGAAGCCCACTCATCAAAAAACAAATTTGGAACTCCATCCAAAATTGATCCATTTTCTACTTCACTAGTGTCTAACACATCATCTAAAACGTTATAGTTAGTGTTCATAACACTTAGCATATATGGCTCCATATGGAAATGTGTAATAGGTTGAGAATGAATAGTTACCTTGGCACCATACCTAGTTATAAAAAAAAATAAGTATAATCAGCTGATAAATATCCCCCAATATTTGAGGTGAAGTCTTTTAAAAGGCACATAGAAAATTGAGGAAACTCTACCACAATAATATTATGTTGAATAGTAACATTAGGACAAGCATGTAATGTCAATTTCAAATCTTTGATGATGCCTACCATCTTTATTGATGACCCATCCAACTGCAATACCCCTTTAGTATTTAGCTCATAAACAAGGTTGAGCTTGTTTTTAATCTATTTAGGCATGACTGTACTACTAGCTCCACTATCCACCATACAATTATGAACCAAAGTATCTTATTTACTTTTTGTACCTATTGCTTAGTTGGCTGATCAAAATTAGTTAAGACAACACCTTATTTTTCAACTAGTTTTGGAGATAATTAGAGAGTTAAAAGATATTGAATGAGCATATATTTTTATCCTGAAATAGAAATAGAATCCCACATGTTACTGCTAATGTTATACTTATTCATTTGATCTATTATACTAAACTGAGATCCTTTAACCTTTGGTTGTACTTTTTGAAGAACTGGCTACTCACAAAATAGAGGTATTCAATGAACTTTACTAACCTCCATATTCTAATTCTTCTAAGTTATTAGGGGAAGCAAGTTGTTCTTTTATACTCTTAGAAATAACATTATAAGTACCTGAAGCATTTGACACCTCCTATAGTTCATCAATGGCTCTTATTTTATCTCTAGTTATAGCTACAACTTGACCACTTGTATTATTAGTTTCAACACCCTAAGTAAAAGCAACATGATCATCCAATTGTCAATTTATAATAATGGCATTAGGTTGTCCTTGAACTTATTGAGTCTTTCCTTGTGATTCCAAACCTATATCTTAGTACTGACCTCCTTGAAAAGAAAACTCGTGTCATTTTTGGCATAGTGATGTTTTATGATACCAAGGCTTGGTTTTGAGCATCACTAATATTTGATGACTGCCAACCTAAATCCTACATCATGTTGTTTTGAAGTGGGGTGGGAACAATGGCCTTTAAAGTGGAAGGAGCATTAGGATTAAGGGAAGCATATGGCTTAGCTGGAGTTATGGCTCCTTATGTTTGGTAAGGTGGTCTATTCTCTTTGAAACCTTGATAAGGAGGCCTTTAATCTTTGAAGGGTTGATAGGTGTTCTAATTTTGTTGTTGATAGGGCCTATTAGACTAATATTTTCATCTCTTGAGTTGCACTATTTCATTCCCAAAAGATTGTAACAAGCTTTTCAACTCTCCTATCTCACTATCTTTACTGTAGGGGCTGCAATTTGAGCTTGTGGTGTTAGAATAGGAGCTAAGGATGGGATTTGAGGAACTTGAGGGGAAAGTATAGAACTTATTTCTTGAAATATAGGCATTGGAGGTCTTAGAAAAATCTTACCAGCTTTTATCAAATTATTCTCTACCCTTATTGCAACCTCATAAGCATCTGTCAAAGTAGTACCACCCATTGATTGTATCATCACACTAATGTCAGAGTTAAGGGATTTTAAATAATATATAAAAGCATATTTAGGAGATGGCCTAATCATTATAGGTATCCTATTTCATGCCTTTTGGAATCTAAGGTTAAAATTAGACATAAACTCATGAGGAGCTCTATTTATGGTAGTTAATTTCTCAACTAAAGATAGGTTATCATATTTATCCTCAAATTGCTTGACTAAGGCTACACCAAATTCATCCTAGGTAGAAATGAAATTTAGTGGGAGGTTTCTATACCACTACAATGCTTTTCATTTGAAATAAGCAGCAAGTAATCTAATAGCAACATTATCATCAACAACATTATGGACTGAATAGAGATTAGCCACATCTTGGATATGCTCAATATGGGTTGTTTGATTTTTTCATTAAAAAATAGGATTCTCTTGAGGTAAGACACTATAATGTCATCAAAATAGGCTAAATTCAATGGGATACCTCTATTTAATGGAATAAACACCTAGTTTTTTATGGCCATTTGATAGTGGGGATTGTAGTGCTTAGAACAATAAGATGACTAGGCGACAAATATCTCTTTTGAGGATATGGATTTTCCCTCCTAAACCTTGATCTATTATATGATATAAATTTAAAATGAATACCTTTACTTGCTGACCTTGTGGTAACCTTTGGCATGAAATCATTTCTTGAATAATGTTATGAGCTCGATAACTGAATGATGGTGATGATGAATATCTTCTTCTACTATAAAAACTTATTTAGATATGCAAAAATTTCTTTGAGTCCCACTGGTGGTGATAATAACTATTATCAATCATATTCACATCCTTATGAAGGTAGTTTTAAGCCTTCACAATCTACTAAAACATGGAAACAATCTTAGGTTGTGGGTGACCTAATTAGTGGATTGAATCTCTAGATTATAAGGGCTAGCTCCCTTTGGTGTATCAATTAGGACCTTTAATTTTCACTACAAATTGTTGGGGAAAAGAGAAGAGAGAAAATTGAAAATAAGTCCTATTTAATTATGGTGATACACCTTAATTTTTATTTATCCTATCAATTTGAGCTCTTAAAAACATTGATTAGACAAGAAAAGACTGAAGCCTCAACTCCAAATGACTCCTATGCATAAGTATTTCATGGAAAGTTTTACCTGGTGATCAAAGATTGAGGTTAATGATATAATAGGCCTAATTTAAGGCACTAACCACCCACTTATATCCATTTTAACTTTAGCCAAAAGACATTAAACACAAAACATGACTTGCATAATCTGATTAGCTAGTAACTAGGTAAGAATCAAGACTTGTCAAGGAAGAAAAATTATATCACTTATGAAAATCATTGATATAAATACACTATAATAGCATTATAAAATATAAAAACAATAGTCCTTATATTTATCTAAAAAAGGTTACAAAACTCAAATCCTTGATAGAGTCTGATCTTGTCAAAAGAGGGATTAATTAAAGGCTAAAAAGCCAACTTATATAGAAAAAGTATACAATAGCCAAGAGATTTGCACTGAAACTAGAAGAGGAGGTAAACTTATTCCAACTTGTGCTATCATAGCCTTCAAATAAAATCTATTTTTGTCTTATTCCTTGTATGAAAAGATCTTCAGCATTGAAAATGATGGAGAGCCCAAGTTTGACTTAGAACTTCCATCATGCATGATCCTACACCAATCTCCAAATATAGAAGTCCACTTAAACTATTGAAATGTAAAGAATAATTTCCTTTACATGAAATCATTGCCAAAATTTAATTTAGAACTCTACTTAAACTTCTATAAATTTTAAAATCTTTCAATAAGATAAATAAGAGTGCATGCATGAAATTCCATGTTGGCATTGAAGGGATGAGGTGGACCCAAGTTTGACAAGTCAAAATCTTGCATGGACATCCATGCCACAACTTTAAATAAATATGCCTCTTAAACTACTTGAAGTTGAATTGGATCATTGAATACATGAGATGACTAGGAGATAAGCTTGAATTCAACAAATAGTCAATTGAAGCTTTGACCAATCAACTATAGATAGCCTTTACTTGCATGGAAGAGTATCTTGATGAGTGAGAGGTGAATTCAAATTGAACTCCTTGTCTTCATTATGGTAATTTCTTAGTCTAAAAATTTTAGGCTCTTTGCTTTTGTGCATGTATTTCTTTGAGCATTTGTTCTCATTCTTTCTGATTGGCTAAACTCATGTCTATTTCCTTTAGATAAAAAGTCTGAAGGAATACTTTTTGTTCATTTACTTCCATTCATTTCTTCAATGTTCTTCTTCTTTCATTTCCCTTGGAGTTGTTTTTTTCCATTTCCTTTGGATGAAAATTTTGAAGGAATTATATGTCAAGATTTTCCTTGAACCATTCCTTTGGATAAAAAGTCCAAAGAAATTCTATGTCTTCAGGATTTTCCTCTAGGACAATTCCTTCAAAAAAAAAGTATTAAAGGAATTCATTATGTTTCTTTATCTCAAAGCCTTTTTTTATGAACCTTTCCTTCAATGTTTTCTCAAGAATGTGTAATGGACCCTCGTTTGAAAGAAAATGACATTTAGGCTTTTGAAATGTGCCCTTCAGACTTTTCTTCAATGTTCTAATCAACCTTTTATTTCCTTCAAAACTTTTCAAATCATTCATTTCCTTCAGACAAAAATTTTGAAGGAATTATTTCCTCTAAACCTTTCTAAATTGCCCTTTGGGATTTTTAACAAGGACTTTCCCAAAGGGAAAGAGACCCTTCAGAATTTTTATATGTTCCTTAATAATTTTTGCTTGTGTCCCCTCAGACTTAAAAAATGCCTTTTTTCAAAGGGTAGATACCCTTCAAAAATTTGTGAAAAGCCTTTTGAAAATATAAAGTGCCTCTCAAAATTTTGCCAAGTGACTTTCCCAAAGTGAAAGTGACCCCTCATCATTTTAAAAGAGCCCTTCAAGAGTTTTGAATGAACCCTTTAGAAATTTTTTAGGATCCCTTTATCTTTGAAAATACCTTTTTCTAAAAGGCAGATACCCTTCAGAAATTTTGAAAGTGTCCCTTCAAAAAAATGGAATGGTACTTCAAAAAATTTCAAAGCAAACTTTTTTTGAAGGGATTATACCCTTCAAAAATTTTGAAATTGATCCTTTTTCTAAGGGATGTAACCTTTAAAATTTATTTAAAGTGTCCCTTTGGATTTATTCAAAGTGTAGTTTTTCCTTAGAAAGAACCCTTTGGCATTGTTGGAATGGTCCACTTGCCCTTTGGATTTTTAAAAAATAATTTTCAAAAAAAATGACAAGCCCCTTTTTCCCTTCATAAAAATTGAAATGGTCCTTCAGTATTATGAAAAAACCCTTCAGAAAATGTTTGAACCCTTACTTTTGAAGATGCCCCTTGGGCTTTCTGAAAATGCCCTTCAGAATTTATGCTTGGACAATCCTCTCAAAAGAAAGTGACCATTGGACTTGTTGAAAAGGGATTTTGAAACTATTTAAAAAGACCCTAAAACCAAAAGAACTCTTCAAAACTTATGAAATAGGACCATTTCTCAAGAAAATAACCTTTCAGGGAAATTGTTTCTAAAGTCCTCCTTCCATGAAATTCCAAAGTATCTTTTGCTTGTCTTCTTTTGAACTGCTCATAGCAACACAAATACCTTCTTGTAAAGAACAACACAAATGAAAGAAAAGTCCCTAAATCACTTGAACAACCTCAAGACCTATTAACCATGGATTCTTCAAAGACCTTTTAGGACCAGTTACTGACTCACAAGACAAAATGGCATGGTATTCAAAGTTTTGAATGATAAGGGTGGAAATTTGGCTTGTGGGGTCAAAATTGTCAATAGTTCCTAAGTTTTCCAATGTTGGCCAAATGTAAATAAATATTCCAAATTCAAAATAATGATTATCGTATATAAAGGACTAAACAAGGCATTTTATATCTATCAATTACTACTTTGGCACATTAGACATAATAAAAATTAGTCAATAGTATAGCTCAACATTCGGCATCACACATAGCCTTATATGCTTAATCAAAGAGGGGCCTAGGCAAAATTCATTCTTAAATATATCATGCATGTTGATTATGCACATTCCCTAAGGGATAACTACATCAGATCTGAGACCCTAGATTGAGGTTTAATGTAGGTAGCAATCAAAATAGTATGGGTTCTTTATTGTGTGATCATTCTTCCCTTAACCTAGTTTTTTCTCCCTTTTAGTTTTGATGTATTCATTGTTGGAATGTGTGTAGATGGATATAGGTATCAAATATTAAAATGGATTTACATCAAGATTCGATGAATTTTAGCCCTTGAAATTTGGGATACAAGCTCATATTGACCAGGTGAACAAAACTTAGAAAGCTTAGATCTTGAGGATAATAACATAGGGAAAGATAATATCACCAGATACTAGGGTGTCCTATCTCTAGTGCTCCTTTTCAATCAAAAAATAAAAACTAGATTCAGATTCTTAATAGTGTCTTAGTCCTCTTCCATTTTTGGCCTCAAAATCCTCCATTTTACTATGAATCTAGATAAGTTAATTTTTCTTTCTCTTGTATAATTATCAATTAAAATATATATTTTTCCCTATCAAAGTATATTTGTACTATCATTCTAGACCCTTTTTATTTAGGATCTAAACACTAGATTCTTAAAATAATAAAACATTTGGTGAACCCGACTTACTTCGAACAAATTTAAAATCCTAAGTACCCTTAGGGTTTTTCCTTCATATTTTGTGCAAATATTACTTTAAAAATTTCTTATTTTTTTATTAATTTTTGTGAAAATTATTCCATTCAAACATATTTTTAAAATTTAAATTATATCTATAATTTTCAAAAATGATAAAAACCCTAGCTCAAAACCCTAGATTTCTAAACTAGGTCCTCAAATCCTAAGTTTCCCTCTTTACAAATTTTAGAAATTAATTTCAAAATTTTTGAAAATTGTTTAGTATGCCAAAAATATTTTCAAATTTTATAAATTAATAGTTATTTTGTGCAAAAATTCAATTTCAAATTATTTTTTTAATCAATTTTTATGTAATTATCTTGTTCAAATTAATTTTTAAACATATTTTAGAATTTAAATTATAGCCATAAATTTAAATTTTTCTAAAACCTTGGCTCAAAACCCTAGATTCCTAAACTAGGTCCTCCACCTTCAAACCATTCATCTTTGTAATTTTTAGAAATTAATTTTGAATTTTTTGCAAATTGTTTAGATAGTCACAAGTATTTTAAAATTTTCCATGTTAGTAGTTATTATTGCATTTATTTGCTTAATAGTACTTATTCATATTCTTTATGGTGAAAGAAATAAAATGGCCACTAAATCACCTCTTCCCTCTCATCCCATAGACAAATTTCTTAATTTTTTTCATAATTATGATAATGAGTGGACAAATTTACAAAATTGCACATTAGCTAAAAATGTGAAAAATGAATTTATTTACAATGAAGATAATTACTATTGTTACAATGAGGAATATTATCATGCATACGAAAGTGATAGTGAAGAAAAAGTAGATACATCTCCTTTCAAACCTATCTCTTTCATTCATTCTTCTAAAGAAAATATTTTTGATAAATGGGAAAAATACCTCTTACCTCATTCTCCTATGCACAATACACAAAATGAACAAATTAGTCATCCACTTCCAAATGAACCTCTAATAGGTGATAATTTATTTCCATGTAAACCTAATCTCTATCTCTCTTTTGCTACTACTATGTTCAAAATACAATACAAATGCAATAGAATCAAATTACCAAAGCATAGTTCAAATGATGCATCTCATGCTCTCAACTCTATTTTATCCAAAGAATGTTCAAATGATAATTCTCTTAATCTTACTTCTCATACTAAAAATGAAGAAAATGCATACACTCCATCCATGGATAGCATAGATACACATGATATTCTAAATTCCAAGGATAATTTATTGCATATTTGAAAGGAATTAAATTCTTCTCTTACACCTCTCCCTAGCAATGATGGAAGTGATAATGAGTATGATAGTGAACATGCAAATGAATATGAGAATGAAATTGAATATGAAAATGATACTTCAAATTCTATTATTTCAAATGAATAAAATTTAGATTGTGATAATGCATGGAATAATGATTACTATTGCACATATAATGAAGAAGACAATGCATCTCATGCTTCTACCTCTTCTCTCACTCATCTCAAATCTAATGCATGTCAAAATGTTGCTCTTACTTTTACTCATAATTCCATTTCAAATAATGCACATGATAATAATAATATCACACCCTCTACTAAATTAGCATGCAATTAACTATAACACAAAGATACCAATGAATCTCCCAAGCCACCCCTCACTAAAGTATAACCTAGTTCTCACTCTTCACCTAAAGCAAATGGTAGCCCAAATCCCTCTAGTAAGTTCCAAATTACCATTACTCCCAAGGTTCAAGTGACTGCACCCCATCTTTATGAGCCAATTACAAAATGTAGCATTTTTATGGTTGAAATTAAAAATCAACTTGAATGATTAAATGAACCACTTCAAGATACTAGTGTACCATCTCAGGAGATCATCTCTTTGATGCATGTAGTTGGTGAACTACAACACCAAGTACATCTCCTTAACTTGGAAAATAAAGCTTACAAGTCTTGGATGGATGTTAATGATCTACATGGTAACCCTATTTTGAAGACATTCATAAAAGCTTCATTTCCTAAGCATTTCTAGATACCATCATTACCTCACTTTGATGGAATTGGAGATCCATTTGTACACCTTTAGGCCTTTCAAAAGGCTTTTCCATCTCATGAAAGCTTGTTGATTCTACTCAAGTTATTATAATAGACATTAGTGGGGGAAGAATAGAATCGGTTCTTTCATCTACTCCCCATTAGTTCATTACACACATATGATGACCTAGAGGAGGCATTTCTTAGATATTACATCATAAACATGGGCCTTCATGTTACATATGAGAAACTTGCCACACTACATCAGAATTCTTTAGAGCCAATTAGTGAGTATATCTTAAGATTCAAGGCTCATATGTTAAGATTGATAAACAAACCAGTAGATCTAGAGATTTAGCATATATTTATTAAGGGGCTTCACCAACCTCTACTTGAGCATCTACTATATCAAATAAAGTCTTCTTTTAAACACTTGTGTTATACAATTTTATCTTTGGGAAAAAAATTGGGATTGATTGAGGTAGATTCAATTGATTAAATCACTCTAAATTTCATAGCATCATCTTTAGATATAGCTCCTAGCACTCAACATACATGTCCTAGACAAGATAGGATACCACAACCAAAAAAGTAACTAGTTAATAATAAAGAGTTAGTTTCCAAAGCACAACCTATAGTCTACAATATAGAGAACAATATCAAAGCACCACTATAATTTGATTTGGAGTGGGATAGCCCATCAACCATATTATTAGTAGTACTAGATAGGAGGTTAATCACATTACCTTCTACTCATCGATGAGATCCACGTGTCTTACATAGACAGCCACATCAACTTTTTTGTAACTATCATCATATCCATGGACATAGAGATAATGAATGTTTTGGACTCAAAAATTGCATTACTAGATGTGTTGATAATGGTATCATAAGGAGCACAGAGATCTCCTCCATTATGGAACCCTAGACCTCATTCCTCCATGATTGAGTCATCCCAAGACATTCCTTTACAAGAATCATCGATCACTCATCATGAGAACAATGCAAGTTTTAGGATAGAATCTCATAGGAGATCTATTACACTACCTTGGAAGGTTTAGAAACTATTATATAAATAATAGCCTACATATAACACCATAGTCTAAGGAATACATAGTGCAGTTTCATATACATATCTAGCAGAGTCACAGGCACCATAGTAGTCCTACTCATGAGAGATATTCACTATACATGAGTTTTTAGGGTCCTATCTCATGTAGCAACCTACTACGGTTAAGATTATATGAACCCCCATCACATGTTAAAGCTCCATCTCAATCTATTGCTCAGTCATATGCATCATAGTAGAAGCCATAGGGTGTTATTTCATGTAGTAATCTACTACGATTACAAATCAATGAGCCTCCTATATAGCACATAGTTTTAGTTGCACATCCAGTAAGGCTGAATTTTTTAGAGTCTCCATGTATAGCTATAGTTAGTGCATATTATGCAATATTATATACAACATATGTTCCTACATAGCATGAGCATTATGGGCATTTGTTTAGTTGGCCATCAGGGTTTAGGTTGTGATACAATACACATATACCTTCACTTAATAGGGAAATGATGGAACCAAAGGTCTAGCTAACCTTTGTATTCTTGAGCCACTCTTGGGGAAGTAATATGCACACAGTGATATATTACATCCCCCTACTAACAACTATCATTCTTAATTGCCTCTAACTATCCATAACCCAAAACCTACCTATCAAAGTCTAGATCTTACCAAATCAACTAATATAAACCATTTACCAATCTCAAATTAACTCAAATTATCTAAATAAGTTACCAATCTCAAAATCCAGACCTTCCTTATATCCTACTTGTAAACCGATTCACTTTAGAAAATCAATTTTACCAATTACAAAAACTAACAAAATTGTCATTTAAATATGATTATAAATCAAACATCAACATCAAATCAAAACATTACAACACCAGTATATTCTAGAATCCATAACATGAATATGAGTAAATCCAAACTCAAACTAGTATTTTTATATATAACTAGGGTTTCAAATACATGTACACTATATCAAATACAATCAATTAGGAATGGGCATCATGCCCCCACTCAGAGTCTCACTCTCGCCTCTAGTACTCATCCCATAATCCAATCTCATACTTGACATCCCCACACCTCCTCAAGCTCTTGATTGCCTCTTATGTAGACTATCTCAATCCTACAACCAACCATGTTCCTCATGCAATTATGCATATCACCATTAAAGATCCATATAATCATATACAATCTTCATGCTCACCATGCCATAATTAGGTGGAGGCATCTTATGCCTATCTAACTTAGCTCTCAACTCATCTCTCTCTCCTACTACCCTATCATATGTAGCTCTAGCTATAGCAACCCTATCAAACAAATGAGCATAAACACCAACTATAATCATTGACCACTCTATCAAACCCTCCTCCACTACATCATTAGGAACATACCACTTGAACTCTCAGAGTGTCAACTCAATGATAGTCTCCTAGAACTCATCATCTCCTCTCTCCAACCTAGTAGGTACCTCATCTTGTGCACCTCCCACTCCACCTACATGAATAAAAAGTACAATGATACATTATATATATACTTTAAAATCAAACTAAAGCATAAACATAGGCATAATTTAAATATAATCATGGCTTACCTCCCATCATCTGGATTGGCTCAAGATCCTCATACACAATAACATCCACTCCATCAATAGGATATAATGGAGCCCACTGATACCCAACCCATCATGCAGAATATGCCTCAATACATCCTATGTCATCTAAATCAATAATATCTATAGACACATCTCATGCATCCAAAGGTAATGGTGCCAACTCAACCTCAGTGGGTCTCACATGAGCTCTTGCTCTCACTGGTGCCCGTGCACTCCTCAACCATACCCATGTTGTAAGAGGAACATCCTGTCAAACTCCAAACTACTTAATCACATGCTCATATTGAAATCACTCATACACTCCAACCCAATGGTCATGTATCCAACAACTAACCCTCATATATTGCATTTTCACTCCATCTTCCTCCCACCAAGGATATCCTTTATAAGGCCTCCATATGATCTTATGGGCCTCTAGTCTATCTAAAACTCATCTATAGTGATCTATCCTAGGATACCTGATATTCGATGAACTTTTCCACCTCTCCCCATGTGGCTATGGAGGTGCCTAAATCTCCCTTGAAAATCTAATCAGTCACACAATTACTATGTTCTCATAATCCCAATAATGTAATAGAGTAGCTACACCCACACCACCATTGAATTCCTTCTACGTAAATCTATATAAATCTATGTATAAATAGGAAAGCATAGTCCTACCCCATGAAAACATAATAACAATCATCTCAATGCTAAAAACCACCCTATACATTCTATAGGCAATAGAAACTATGTTATTATCTATTGTAATAAATGAAGCCAATAGCATCGATAACCACTTCCATAGGCACATAACACTCGAATTCACAATAATAGATAGTAATACATCACTATCAATACCTATTTGATGTGTACCTAAAGGCACACCATCAAAATACAAGGATGCATGATCAATTTCATCACCACCCATATCATCCTACAATGTCACCCATCAACCACTAACTAACAAATGTAGAATCTGATACACATCTTCCAAGGTCATAATGATATCCCCTGTAGGAAGATAATTATACAAGTGTCTACATTCCACATCTCACATAAAGTTATGATCAAATACCTATCTCATTATATAGTACTTAGGTCACACATATAACCTAATCCTTCTCTATCTATCACATCTCTCTCATCAACTGACAAGGGCAACAGCCTCAACATCTTTATCGCCTAGCCTCTATATAAATCTCTCTTCCACACCTTGCCCTAAAAACATTATAAAATAGCATATATATCAATCAATCATGATAGGAAAAATATCCAATCCATACACCAACATGAAATAACTCAAAAACTAAAAAAACTATCCTTAGTGGATAATAACATTACAGAAGGACACTAGTATTAGACAATAGCACTAAAACTTGGACAATAGCACTGCATCCCAAACAAGAGTGATCCCTCCAAGATAGGAGTACTAGAACCAGATAAACACTTCTTAGACCACTTAAAATGTCATAAAAATGCCAAATACAAGATTTTAAATAGGCAAAAACTAAGTACTTGTGTTACTCACTAGGGTAATCTCTCTACTAAACTAAATCTAGGTTACCAGCTGCTCAAAATGGGTCATGAAAGGTACTCATCTCCTAGGCATTTTCTCACTTCAGAGCTTTAATATCTCACACTAGTCAATGCACAAATGAACCCAAAGTCAATCAAAATTCCTATATCAACCAACTTTTTTATTCAAAGCAAAACACCAATTTACCCATAATTAGAACCCCGTAGCTCTATTTTACAAACCATTTTGTTTAACAGAATCATGACAATGATACCTTCAACATCATGCACACTTTCATCTATCACTACATCATCTATAGCATACATACATACCTATACCTCTTTTATACCCTAGCATACAAATTGGTACCTACCAATCAAAAACTCGTTTAAACAACCCAGCCAAATCAATCAAATTTTAAATCCACTTAATTTATTACCACCTAATTTGCCTACCACAAAATGAACATTTCTAATATCTAATATTACTACACAAGATTTGGTCCTAACCAATCAATAACACATTTCAATCCCAATAATTCAAATCTCACCAATCAAACAAAAGACTTCAATCTATTCGTTATATGTCAACCTAGTCACTATTCATATGCCATTAGTCCTCACTTTTGGCTCAACCTTCTCTATCATAGATCTCGTCCCTCTCCCCAAAAGGGGGGCATCATTCCTACTATCTCTACAAATTACCTAGTATCCTTATCCACTCCTATAGGTAAATACACCTTGGTTATCACACCTCTAGTAGGCAAATTATCAGACTCAGTATAGAATAGTCAAGATTATATAGTGATTCAGACTATAATTAGTCACTTAGCATGGTTTTTTACACCTCTAAAATATAGGTTATCAGCATTACTCATCTTATATTGGTCAATATTATATAGTGATTCAGTTATGTGGGTCACTCAACATCACTTGAACATCCAAAGGGATACACTGTTAGTTTACAGATACATAGACTATTCAGATACAGTGGTTTAGATTATATGGACTCATAGTGATTTAGATACAAAATTAGACTTATATAATAGATTTGGGGGCATGACATAGATGATCATGTTCTTTATCATCTAGGATTATATAGATTGGAATGTCAAGATAGGCCATTTTCTTCTTACACATTTTATCAGAGTTTTTGGATTACACCCAAGCATACCTAGGTTGTCACCAAGTTGGGCTATATGATCATCTATAGTGGTTGGTCCATAGCATTACTCAAACCCAAGATTTTGTGTGGGATAGAGGGTATACATTGGTTTTGGACCTTTGAGTACTTCTCATTTCTAGTTCATATTATTAAGAGTGGGGGCATGATAGATTTTACTCTTCATAGCATACATATTCTATACACACATACTAGATTACATGAGTTTATGTGGGATAAAGGGCTGACATTTTTTTTGGGCCTCCAATAATTTCTCATTTCTCATTTAGATTTAGTATAGGGGGCATCTATTACTAAGATTCCTTTTTTCTCCAGGCACTATTCAAATTCAATACAGGGGGCATCTATTATAGGGATTCTTTCTTTCTCTAGGCACTATTCAAATTTAGTACAGGGGGCATCTATTATAGGGATTCTTTATTTCTCCAAGCACTATTCAATTATCCATCCACTTCCCTGGCTAAGAAGTTGGACCCTTTTTTATCACACCTATCTCCACATAGGTAAGTTCAAGTACGAATCTTCTTTCTTTCTTTTACTCTAGTACTTAATTTCATTACATCACTAGATTAAAAGGGGGGAAATGTATACACCCTAAATTGGTCAAGCAACAAAACATATCATGTTTTTTCATAGTCTTTTCATAGGAGACTTTGACTAGAGAATATGAGTCTTATTCACATCTAAGCCATGTCTTTTTTGTCTGATTTACCTTGGTCTTATTTCATACCCTAGACACCTTTTTGACTTTTCCCAGTCATTCACAACTTTTCAGACTTAACCTTTACTAACCAGGTTACTCTTTACATGCTTATTCCATCCCCCTAGGTCTTGGACAATCTAGACAATAGTGCCCAAATAAGACTATAACATGGAAACCCAGGGTGTCTAATTTCTAGCACTATTGTCTAAGTGCAAGTTTGATTCCAATGGTTAGTTTCTCCTGTAAGATGAGTCTTACCCCTTTTCTTTACTTCATTCCTAAATTTTTCAATGTTGGCCAAATGTGAATAAAGCTTAAAAATTTAAAATAATGAATCTCCTATATAAATTACTACACAAGACATTTTATATCTAACACTTATTACTTTAGCACATTAGACATAATAAAAATCAATCAATAGTATAGCTCAGCATTCTACATCACACATAGACTTGCATGATTGATCAAGGAAGGGATTAGGCAAAATTCATTCTTGCATCTATCATGTGCATTGATTATTCATGTTCCCTAAGGGAGAACTACATTGGATCTGAGACCCTAGCATGAGGGTTAATGTAGGTAGCAATCATAACATTAAGGGTTCTTGATTATGCAATATTTCTTCCCTTAACCCAATTTTTCCCCCTTTTTCTTTTTATGTATTCATTGTTTGCATGTGTGTAGATAGATATAGGTATCAAAGATTAAAACAAATATGTAATGAGATTCGATGACTTCTAACCCTCAAAATTTGGTATGTAGGCTTATATTAACCAACTAAACAAAACTCAAAAAGCTTAGATCTCTAGGACAACATCACCAGGAAGGACTATAGCACCAAGTACCAAGGTGTCTTATCTTTGGTGCTCCTATCCAATCAAAAAATAAAAACTAGATTCAAATTCCTAATAGTGTCTTATTCCTGTTCTTCCATTTCCATCCTTAGAATCCTCCATTTCAGTATGAATCTAGATAAGTTAATTTTTATTTCTCTTGTATAATTATCAGTTAAAATATATATTTTTCCCTATCAAAGTAGATTTTTCCTATCATTCCATACCCTTGTTATTTAGGATATAAACACTAGATTCCCAAAATAATAAAACACTTATCTGAGTCTCCTAATTCAATAGTCTCATGGCTTGTAGAGTATCATCTCATATCTCTTCCTCATCATATAAAGAGTGATATGAGTATACCTCTACCCAAAAGGTATGATTTGAATGCTTATTATAACTATCACCAAGATCCTGGGCATTCTATAAATAAATTTTTACCTTTAAGCATAAGATCCAAGACCTCATCAATGACCAAAAGATTACATTTTATGATCCTTAAAAATAATTAGGTTCACAACCTAGCGACCACCACAAGCAAAAAATATTTAACAATCCTTTGTAAGATCATTCAAAGAAGAATCCAAAAGTGTAAATAGCATATAATGTGCACCCTCCTCCATCTCATCATGAGAACCCATTATATGGTATTATTGTTACCTATACATGACATACACCTCATATGGTTCAGATACCCTCCATTACTTTTAAAGATAGTGAGATTAGGGATGATGACTCAAATCTTCATTCCTTATTCATTTGATCATACATTGATCACCAACCTATACATAGTCTTATGATTGATAATGGTGAAATTGAGAATGTTTATACCATTACATTACTTATGTATTTAGGTTATACAAATCATGATTTACATCCTTTGACCATATAATTTAGATAATTTGATGGGACCTCATAACAGGTTTTTAGTGTGATTGCCTTACCCTTACAGATGGGTCTTGTCCATGTGGCTACCACCTTCTTAGTTATACCTTCTACGAGTGTCTTTGATACATTATTGCGATGATCTTGGATATATACACTTAGATCAATACCTTTTAAAATGTATGGATGTGTTCAATACATTCATGAGCATCAAGTAATTATAGTTTCTATAATTCCATATGAACATCCTCTTGAGCAAGAGAACTTTATACCCAGGTAATTAATTATCAAACCTCTTATAGTTAATCCTCCATAAAAGGGTAAGAAAAAAGTAATTCTCTTTACCAAGTAACCAATATTTGAGATACCATTACATCAAATATCCACAGTGGGTTCCATAAAATCCTTACCTACTATGCACCATATTCAAATATCTAGAGCACCTACACATGTTCTTATTATTATTGTTCCAAAAAAACCACAAATTATTTAGCAATGGGTTTCAAAAACCCATAATCTTATTATTTTTTATTCACACCCATAGAATCTTATTTTACATATGTAGAGCATCACTTATACTATAGTGATATATATTACACCAATACACGCTCTTTAGTAATACTGCCAATTTATTACATTAGTTTCATAGTGGGGAGATATATATGATCATCCTTTGAATGTGATCACCAGATAGTATTTTCCATTGCCTATTCTAAAAATAACAAAAATAAATTAAAAAATCCAAAAATATGTTCAACATTTTCATATCCTATTATCTCCTTGGCATATATGTTGTCGGTTCCATTTTGGTAGATGGTATATCAGTACTTCCTATATACACATGTGTCACATATCTCTTAAGTGTGATTCAATCATACATAAATACCTGATCTATGTACTTTTGGATGTTATATTTTCCCTCAACTCACATCACCAAGATGTTGGGGGCATCCACCTCTATAATCACAATACACTTAGGTTATATCATTATATGGTAACTTTACATTATCATGTTTGAGCTCATATATGTACCTACATATACCTTTATCGATGCTTATATCCTTCATAGTGTACTTGGTATGCTATTTACTTAACATTTTTTGCTAACACATATATCCATGGACTACTATTATATTGTTATGTTGGTTACTTATACTTTCATTTATGCACTTCCTTAAGTGTCTTACCTTGATATTGTCTTATTTGTTTGATCATTTGAATATGTTCCATGTTTTGTGGCCCTCATACCTTTATTTATCTCTTTGAAATTTTAGTATATTATTGTTTATTGTATGTTGACATTTTATTATGTCATTCTTTTTTTATAGACATTTGATTAAGTCATGTCCCTTTAATTGTGAAGCATTTGAACATGTCCCTTGTTTGAGGTCTCCTTAGACCATTGTCTATTGATTTGCTTTTGAGTTCTCTTGTGTGTGTACTTGGTTGCTTTTTGATCTTGTACTATTACTATCTACATTTTGCCATGATATACATCATTCATCTTAGGACTTGGTGTGATCACATTCTTCATGATTCAATCATATATCTACCTAGATATGTTCCATCTTTATAATAAATGGTACATTCATAGTTTACATGGTTATCTTATCCCTTTAAGGTAAGGTAATTACCAATTACTACTTCCCCTCACATAAAATGTGGTATATTAGTGGGGGCATGCCATAGAGGTACAACTTCCACATTGCTTCATAGATTCAGATTGCAATTGGGTCATGTTTTGAAAACATGTTCTCCACATTTATTCAGTATTTGACATACCTAGATTATAGTGAGGGCATGTTTTGGAAACATGTTCTCCACACTTATTCAATATTTAACATACCTAGATTATAATAGGAACATGTTTTGGAAACATATTCTCCACAATTTTAAATTGGTTAAATTACCTAATTATATGATTCAAATACAAATTTGTCACAAAATTCTATACATTAGTATTATTGTTATATATATTTTCATCATTAAACATATCTAAGGTGCATATGCTATAAAATTATTATCATGAAATTTTACATTTTAAGACAACACACCCAATTTCAGTCATACAAATAATTAGAGGTGTTTTAAAGATAAGGATGGTAAATTTTTTGTAGAATGGGACATCAATTTTGTAGCCTAATAGATAAGGTTTGAATAATGAAATCTAACTATCTTTTAAGTTTTCAAATAGTGTGTTGAAGATATCTTGACAATTTCTCTTTCAGTGCAACAAGTTTCTTGTCATCATGGAAAGTGCACTATGATATAGAGAAGAGAGAAGTCATGAATTCATTTGATTTTATCAACACCCAAGTGAAAATTTAAGGTAAAATCAAAATTCTGTATAAAAAAAATTAATTAAATATATCTATATATTAACAAAATATATAATATATAAATAATTTACAAAAAAATAGGTGGTATGGAAGAATGCCTCGATGTCGATGTCGGACTAGGCCAAGTCTAAGAACATAAATCTACAAAAGCAAAAATAACACTATGCCCCACCTACGAACAATTGGTAGTATAAACACTTGGTATAAAAAATTCATAGTGAACTTCAAATATCAAGGGAGAGAATCATAGATGTAGGTTTCAAGTTGTGCAAAAACACCAACACACTTTTACAAGTTGTGCAAATTTGGTTTTTTCAAATCCCAAGTTGTACAAAATGCCCCAATACTTTTCCAAGTCATGAAATTTGCAAATAGTTTTTTCCACTCGGTGTAATTTACAAAAAAAAATCCACTCCATGCAATTTGTAAACTCTTTTTTCCACTTGGTGTAATTTGAAAATTCTTTTTCCACTCGATGCAATCTATAAATTTATTTTTTCACTTGGTGCAATTTGCAAATTCATTTTTCCACTCTGTGTAATTTGCAAATTCTTTTTTTCCACTCTATGTAATTTACAAATTTTATTTTCCACTTGGTGCAAGTTGCAAATTATTTTTTCCACTTGGTGCAATTTTTAAATTCTTTTTTACACTTGGTATAATTTGAAAATTATTTTTTTCCACTTGATGCAGTTTACAAATTCTTTTTACATTTTCCCTTCCCATGAAAATTGAATTTTTCTTTTCTATGGTCATGCAATTTCAAATTTTATTTTTCCTGATCATGCAAATTGAAATTACGTTTCCTTGAGTCATGAAATTTTGTTTTTCACTTCCCCAAATTCATGATAAATGGAGAATGATGGTGGTTTCAAGAATAAATTCATGGTATTTAGAAAATTAAGAGGTTTTATCAATAAAACACATGGTTTTGAGTGTTTAAAATGTTTTTTTGGTCTTAAAACTCATGGTATTCACTAAAGAAGCATGGTATTAGTTGAAAATTCATAGTTTTCACTAGTAGAAGGAAATTTTAATGAAACAAAGTTGTTTTATATGGGAATATCCAACATTAATTCAAGTGTGAGATTGATATATGTTTGCATATGCTTATTATTTAGTGTTGAGTTTTTAGTTGTGGGCATAAGTTACCAATCTAAAATTTTGGAGGCCAAATGCTTACCATTACAAGCACCCTCTCAGCCCTTGAATCATGTCAGTGACTTGATAAGGTTAAATATTATTATGGCGGGCTTCATAAAAATATTAACATGCTTATTATGCTCTTATAAATAAAATGTTTTTATGGTGAACAAAAATGATGACTAGAAAACATTAGTTGTCATTGAAAATTATCAGTCAAATAAATTTGAGATTACTTAGATAGATGTTGATATAAAACACAAGTATATACAAGATAAAATTCCTTGATAAGTGAAAATTAATGATCAATATTAGCTTTAGTGAAGGAGAAAGTGAATGAATTATTCATCAATATTTTTGTCTCTTCATGTTAATGTTGGATCTCATTTTATAATTTCCAGTTGTAAATTTTCTATAATTACAACCTTGTAAATGCAATTCATCCAAATATACTATGTCACTTTGTAGGTCTTGAATTATGTAATTTTGATTTACACATTTCAAGTGGTGTAAAATCACCAAAGAATTTTTGCACCTTTTAAGTGGTGAAATTTTGTAATTTCACATTTGCACGCAGTGTAATTACACCAATTCACTTTTACACCACTTAAGAGGTGCATTTTTATAAACTCACTTTTACACCATTTGTAATGGAAAAAAAGGTGGTTATGCACTATAACCACCTTTGCGCACTATAAATGTGAGTGTTATGTTCATTTTAAAAGGGGACTTTTTACAATGAGACTCTGTAGAAATTTTTTGAATGATGAGATTGTATTTTTGACTCAATAAAGATTAGAATAGGGAGATTTTACAAACTTTATGTTTAGGATTTATTTTTGAGTTATAATTTTGTGTGTGATTCATCTATATATGTATCTATACTACTAAATTAGTCTCATAATCACTACCAAATTGTCATAAAATGATAATTTCACATTAAGTATTTCTTTAAAATCTTTTTATGTAATTTCTATAAATGTGAAATCTCGATGGGGTTTAAGCAATATTTTAATTATCTTTTATAGGTAAATATGGGATGGTTATCTTTAGTTTATTGTCAATATTATAAAATTCTCTTAGTGTATGTTTTACACTCCTAAGGGTGTGATTATGTCTTTACCACCCATTGAATGAGAGAGGTTTTCATGAATACAGTGTTTTCCCTTTCTTGAGCTATTCTAGTAAGTTTATGTATTTAGCTCCCCAGGGTTGTCTTTCATTTTTCCTAGGATTACCATGGTAGCTTTTATATTTAACTAGATATAATAATATCTTTCCTCCTTTCATTTCTCATTTTCTTCCTCTTTTTTATTATTCCTCTCATTCTCCTTTCTAACTCCTTTTTTTCATTCTAGTTAAAAGTACGAAACCCTAAAAGAAAACATTTTTGCTGTAAATAGTTATGAATAAACTTTCCCCTATTTTTCCCTTTTTGGATTTCAATAAAGGTACCTCCACCTAATAATAAGAGAGGGACTTTTTCCTACATTTTTTACTAATATAAGGACTCATTTCTCACACTATTGACTCAAAATCACCAATTTATCCCCCTAAAAAAAATTTGATCCAATAATTTTTGGTGACTTAGCTAGGGATCGAGGGTTTATGCACATGATTTTTAGACATTTCAAGGAACCTCACCTGAAATGGATGTTGGATATTCCATTAAGAATAAGTACCTAGTGCCTACATTTTATTGATTGAAGAAATGGAAATTGTCCATCCCAACCCCAATGATCCCCATGTCCCATGGGGAAAACATTGTGGGTCATTGGATTTGGCCCAATATAATGAGTTCCCATTAGGATCAAAGAAGAGATTCCCAAATTTTTTGATAGGAAATGGTCAAGACACAAATAAATATATCCAAGCCTTCACAATGTCTTATAGCAGCTTGGGAGTTATATATGAGGATGTTGTTGTGAGACTTTTCATTGAAATTTTTATTGTACCTACTACTGAGTGGTTTTATCACTTTAAATATAGATGCATCATGGATTAGAACTACTTGAATAATAGGTTCTTGTGTAGATTCAAATCAACTATGAATGTGTGTGTACTTTTGTTAGACTTATTCCAGATTCAAAAGCAAGATGATGAGCAGATGAGATAGTTCATAGCATGTTCTAACAAATAGTTGATACTGATCCCTTAGGAAAATCAACCAAGTTTCAACAATCAACTCTACATTTTCATTATTTATCTTCACCCAGAGATCAAGTTCATCTTGATAAGTAACAAGGTAAATGATTTGGTGGCTGCATAACAAGATGCTATCAAGATTGAAGATGATTTTATCATGTATATAATGTTGAATAAAGAGGTTTTAAAAGGTGATACAACTATTGAAAATGATGATAAATAAATAGTAAAACCTAATACAACCAAGAGTCTACAATATTTAAAAAAGGGAGACTGAAGGAAAGCTCCTGATCAAACATGTCAGAATTTTAATAGATAAAAAGAGAAAGTGATACCTGTCACATATGATTATTTTAGATTCATGATCATGGAAGAATATGAATAGCTGGAAGAACTAATTATTAATCAGAGAATAAATGAATAATTTTACTTCCCACTTGGTGAAAAGGAGAAATATTTTCTTATTTCACTAGATCACTTAAACTCCATGTCCTAAGAAAAAATGGGTTATCTAAAAAACAATTGATAAAACTACAAATAGAAAGGAGTAATAATATAGAGTGTGATGTTATACTTTTTGAAGGAGAAGATAGTGTGGGACCATTTTTAAGCAAAGTAGAAGATCCCTTCTCTATCAAAATGAAAGACTCAATAGTCAAAAATGAAGATTCCTTGGGTATTTCATTTTCAGGGTCTACCATAAAATACTTATCTATAGGATCTAAATCCAAATAAATTAAGCCTATGAAAATTAAAAATCATAATCATGCCAAGGTTGAGGTCAAGAAAGACATCAATGTAAAATAAAATGAATGGTGCTCGATAATCATTACAAGTGAAATGAAAACTTTCAAGGCAAAGGAAATTGATGAAAATGATGATGATGATCATTTAGTGATGAATTCATTTCTACCATGGAAAGTGATTCAGAAATGAATATCAACACCTCATTCATTTTCAAAGATAATCATATTATGGTTCTAGCTCAAAAATAGATATGTGGCATACTTGTCTCTAATTTAGATATTGTATCTATCACAGATACATTTGAAGTCACCCAAGAAAACATTGAAAAAGTTTGGTATTGCTCAGGAGTGATCATAGAAGATCATAGAGTTCACAATGTTTCCATTCCAGGGTATGAAGACAATAATGGTTTATTCATTCATGATCATCCCTATGTGAATGATAATTGTAAGTTATTCTTCCCACCTGCTTGGTCACTATTGATAAATGTGTTCAAAATTAATAAGTCAAGTCTGTTGTTTTGAAATGGTGGACACTTTTCCCAACCATTGAATGGTTTTGTATAGTCTTTTCTTTTTCCTTTTGTTCCCTATAAATAGTTTTACTTTCCCAATTTTGGCTTGTTTCCTTTTGATGTTTATTTTGGTGTGTGTGTGTTTGTGTTGATTTTAATAAATGTAGTAGGTTGTCTATTGTTCCTTGCTCTCCTTATTTTGGTCCTTCTTCTTACACATGTTCATATCCATTATCTATACCTGCATTGAATCATAATTAGTTAGACATCTCAAATCATCATGTGAGTTCTTTAGTGTAAAGCTTCTTCATAATGAAATCTAACCATCTTTCAAGCTTCCAAATAGTGTGTTGAAGATATCTTGATAGTTTCTCTTATGGTAAAACAAGATTCTTGTCATCATGGAAAGTGTAGTATGATAGAGAGAAGAGAGAATTCATGAATTCATTTGATCTTATCAACACCAGAGTGAAAATTTAAGATAAAATCAAACTTATCTAAAAGTTCATGATTTTTGTCCCAATGTAGAGACCAGATCTGAGAGATGAATTTTGACTATAAACACTTGGTATAAAAAATTTATCTTGAACTTCAAATATCAAGAGAGAGAATCATAGTTACAAGTTTCAAGTCATTCAAAAAAACCAACACATTTTTACAAGTCATGTAATTTGTTAATTCTTTTGTCCACTCAGTGTAATTTACAAAAAAAAATCCACTCCATGCAATTTGCAATTTTTTTTCTGCTTGGTGCAATTTGAAAATTCTTTTTTCCACTCGATGTAATTTGTAAATTCTTTTTTCCACTTCATGAAATTTATAAATTCTTTTTTCCACTTAGTGTAATTTACAACAAAAAAATCCACTCCATGCAATTTGCAAAAATGTTTTTGCTTGGTGCAATTTGAAAATTCTTTTTTCCACTCGATGTAATTTGCAAATTCTTTTTTCCACTTCATGCAATTTATAAATTCTTTTTTCCACTTGGTGCAATTGACAAATTCTTTTTTCCACTTGGTACAATTTGTAAATTCTTTTTTCTAATTGGTGTAATTTGTAAATTATTTTTTTCCACTTGGTGAATTTGCAAATTATTTTTGTATTTTCCCTTCCTATGCAAATTGAATTCTTATTTTTTGTGGTCATGCAATTTTAAATTTTATTTTCCCCAGTCACGTAAATTGAAATTACATTTCACCAAGTCATGAAATTTTATTTTTCACTTTCTCAAATTAATGATAAGTGGAGAATGATGGTGGTTTTAAGAATAAATTTGTGGTATTTTGAAACTAGATTAGTTTTATCAATAAAATCTATTTTGAAACTAAATTGGTTTTATCAATAAAACCTATGGTTTTGAGTGTTTAAAAGGTTTTTTTGGTCCCAAACCCCATGGTATTCATTACAAAAGCATGGTATTGGCTATATATTTATGGTTTTCACTAGTAGAAGGCAATTTTAATGAGACAAAATTATTTTTCATGGGCATATCCAACATTAATTCAAGTGTCAGATTAATATATGTTTGCATATGTTGAGTAGTATTTAGTGTTGATTTTATGGCTATGGGCTTAAGTTACCAATCTAAAATTCTAAAGGCCAACTGCAAATAGAAGGTGTAAATTAAAATTTATTTACCATTGCAAGTACCCTCTCAGCCCATGAATCATGTCAGTGACTTGATAAGGGTGAATATTGCTATGTCAAGCTTCATAAAAATATTAACATGAATATTATTCTCTTATGAAGAAAATATTTCTATGGTGAACAGAAAGGATGACTAGAAAACATCAATGGTCATTAAAAAATTTCAATCAAGTAAATTTGAGATTACTCAAATAGATGCCGATATAAAAGATAAGCATATGCAAGATGAAATTCATTGACAAGTGCAAAGAAAAGATTGAGACGGGATTCAACGAAGGATAAAATGAATGAATTCTTCTTCAAGATTCTAGTCTCTTCATGTTAATGTTGGATCTCATTTTATAATTTCCAGTTGCAAATTTTTTGTAGTTGCAACCATGTAAATGCAATTTGTGAAAATGCACTATGTCACTTTATAAGTCTTGAATTATGTAATTTTGATTTACAAATTTCAAGTGATGTAAAATAACCAAAGAATTTTTGCACCGTTCAAGTGGTGCAATTTTATAATTTCACATTTGCATGCGATGTAATAATACCAACTAACTTTTACACCACTTAAGTGGTGCATTTTTATAAACTCACTTTTACACCATCTATAACATAAAAAAAAAGGTAGCTACACACTGTAACCACCTTCCATCACTATAATTATGAGTTTTATGCTCATTTTAAAATGGGAATTTTGTTAGTGAGACTACAAAAATGTTTTGAATGATGAGATTGTATTTTTGACTCAATAAAGATTAGAACAGGGAGATTTTGCAAACTTTGTGTTTAGAATTTCTTTATGAGTTATAACTTTACATATGATTCATTTGTATCTTTACATTCAAATTATTTTCATAATCATTATAAAATTATCAAAAAATGGTAATTTCACATCAATTATTTCTTTTAGAATTTTTTTTGTTATTTCTATGAGTGTGAAATCTCAGTGGGGTTTCAGCAATATTTTAATTATCTTTTATGGGTAAATATGGGATGGTTATCTTTGGTCTATTGTTAGTATTAGAAAATCATCTCAATGTATGTTGTACACTCTTAAGGGTGTAGTTATGTCTTTACCACCCATTGAATGAGAGAGGTGTCCATGAATATAGTGTTTTCCCTTTCTTAAGCTATTTTGGTAAGATTTTATATTTAGCTACCCAAGGTTTTCTTTCATTTTTCTTAGGATTATCATGGTAGATTTTGTATTTTAAATAGCTATAATAATCTCTTTCTTCTTTTAATTTCTCATTTACCCCCTCTTTTCTATCATTCATCTCATTTTCCTTTCTAACTTCTTTCTGTGCTTTCTAGTTAAAAGTATGAAACCTTCAATAGGAAACATTTTTGCTATAAATAGCTATGAATAGCTTTTCCCCTATTTTTCCCTTTTTGGCTTTCAATAAAGGTAGCTCCACTTGCTAATAGGAGAGGGACTTTGTCCTACATTTTTGACTAACATAAGGAATCAATTCTCACATTGCTAACTCAAATTCACCAATTTGTCCCCCTAAAAAATATTTGATCCAACAGAAATGTGCACCTAATATTATAAAATCAAATCAGTTTTAGATTTCAAAATCTTTAAGGGACTATCACCACCCACCAGGTTGGACTTTTATGGACTGTATTGGGCCAATCCATTGTACTAGTTAGTTCAATTTATGCTATGGTTGAGGTGATTAAATCAATTTGCCTTTCTAATTTTATAGGTTTGACTTGATTTCATCATCCACCCTCACCATTTTTATAGTTTGATTTGACTTTGTTCACTCATAATCATCATGTTATAAGTATGATTGGGTTACACGGTTGAGCTAGTCTTAATTGTTAGGTAGAAACTCATCTTTTCTCCAAGGTTTGGGGCATGCGTCCTCCAATCTCTTTATTTCTTTAGATTTATGCACTTTCTAGATTTTATATTTTCCCTAATCTCATATTTGGTGATTCATAATGATACATCTTTCAAATCAAATTTCTAAAAGATAAGAAGGTTGTATTGATACACAAGTGTACTCCTAAACCTTGTTCTCTCTAAAATTCAATCATTTTAATGTTTTTAATTTCATATTATATGCAGTGATTATATATTGTAACATGCTCTTAGTTGCAAGTCAGTCTACAATAAAGCACTCAAGTTTGACTCAAAAAAAGGTAAGGTGTGTTATACATACCCAGGAACACATTACTTTTCCTTCAAACTAATAATTTCATTACTATATTTAAGGGGAAATATAGACACTATTTATAAATTATATAGCACCTTAGTCTTCTATACCTAGAAAATACATATAATTATTGTAATTTTGGCTTTTAGACCCTTCTTACTATCGAAAGGTTTGCATAAACTATCTCTTTATGCCTAATTACTTATCTCTTAGTATGGATAATTTTATTTTGATGACCCAGATCTTTTATATTTCCTAGAATGTTATAAATTTGCTTATATTCCATATTTATAAGTTTTAGACCTACACATGTTTATAACTACCTAAACACTTACATCCCAATCAGATGCATATGTCGACACAAGTGTCCTATCTGAATACAAGTGTTTAGTGCCCTAAAGTCATCCAATATTAAAATGAAATGTATTCATATGGTCAATCTAAGTGATTTAATGTGAGATATTCTCCAAAGTGATTGGTATAAATAGAAGATAAATCATCATTCATTCATCACCTACCATAGACCAAGGAACTGATAAGGTAACCTACCAAAATCACTTGATCAAACACTCAAGTGAGCAAAGCTTCCCTATTTTCTCATATTTCCACATTAGTCATAGGGATATCACATCTATAGGTATACAGTAATGAAAAAATGTTACATGGGCTAAATTTTCTATGTTACAAGATAGGTCATTGTTGTACTTATCACACATTACATGATTCACACACAAGTGAACACATAGGGGAGAACTACATAATTATGAGGCCCTCTACAAAGTATTAGATATATAAGTAGTGCTCATTGATAGAGGGGTATTTGGGGTAGATCAACACCATGTGCCCACTAACCAATTTTTTCCCATATCCACTATGAAGATGAAGAACTAAGGTTTTGTTTTTTGACAAAAAATGATAGTCTATGACCCAGATATGAATAGACCAAAGTGAAGGTGGCACAAAACCTAGAAGCATCCAAGTGGTTTCATCTAGTTTTAGTAGGTATTCCATATTATACACCTACATCTGAGTCAGATAGTAGCATCGATGCAACCATCCTAGGTAGATGCAAGTGTTCATAGTTACAAAGGTCAAATTTTTAGAATCAGGCGATTGTGCAAGAATCTGAATCTAGTTCAATTTATACCTATTCTAGATCCAAATATGTATTAACATCAGAATCAATTAAGTATCCTATTTTATTTGTCATTTTAATGTCTAACATGTGAGCTCTTCCTATCTTTCAGATCTCAACATAATAAATTTATTATATTTTTTATCTGAGTTTCATAAATAATTGGTCTACTTTAGAGATAGTCTATCATCATTGTGCCCTAGGCTGTCTCTACCCCTTTAACCCTATATTCCCCACATCTATATTTTAGGGTTAAATACATAGAGACATGAGTCTAGATACATATATCTAGCATAATTAACATAATTTTATATATTTACATGATTTATATATACATTAGGACAATATTTTATACATTTGGAATGATTTTCACATATTTGGGACATAGTTTTTTATATTTGTGACATATATTTACATAATTTATAAATTAGAGGCT
Source organism: Torreya grandis (assembly GCA_037957365.1). Lineage (NCBI taxonomy): Eukaryota > Viridiplantae > Streptophyta > Pinopsida > Cupressales > Taxaceae > Torreya > Torreya grandis. The sequence continues at coordinate 2,147,624 of JARHVA010001222.1, read as the reverse complement.
ACATTTTTAAAGATACTTCAGCTTGAGACATATTATAGGTGCATATTCCATATAAATGCACCAAAATAGAGATACATGTTCAGATTATATACATATGTATGCATCGATCTTACCAAGATGCACCAATTGAGATTTATCAATCTAAAATAATTATTTCCCTTAAATAGTGAGATCAAGATTTAGTGCCCTTGATAGAATTGTAATTACTCCCCTTTTCTAGGCTGATATGGTTACACCATTTGACCTAGGTGAGATTGTCTAGACTGACTAGAATATATATTCACTTGGGTTGTGTAATTGAGATTCAATATTTTTGATGATCTTGGCACAACTCACCCTTGCACTAGATTGGAGGCATGATCACCCTTGAATTATCCTCTTCACATATTGTAGGTTTAGTTGTGAACATCTATCCAATTCTTCAACAAGGAAGCATCATTTCCAAATTAAACTAACAAGGAGCAATATGGTTACATCAACACACATGTGTACTCCTTCCTTAGTCTCTTTTATTTCAAGCATTTTAATTATTTCAATTTTTAGATTATATGCACTAATTACACTGTAACACACTCTTGATGGTAGGAAATACACAAACAACAAATTCAAATAAGGCTCAAGTCAAATCAAGGTATGTTGTACACACCATGGTACTAATTTATTTTCCTTTTACCTAATAATTTCATCCTTATTCAATACTAATGTAAAGGAGGGGTAAAATGTAGATCTTAAATATGGATTTTATATGATAAACTAGTCTTGTACACTTGGTAAATATCACTCATGGTTTAACCCTTTTGTTCATGACCCTCCCACTACCAAAAGGTTCATGTTTTCCATTTCATTATGCCTAAATGATTATCCTATAGTCTAACCCTAATAATCTAATTACCCAAATTAGTTGTACCCCACAATATGATTAAAACATGATATATATATATATATATATATATATATATATATATATATATATATATATATATATATATATATATATATTACACTATCAGTTATAGATTTTTAACAATTCTCTATCCTCGAGGACACAACCTTTAATTTTAGGACACTAGCATCAACATGAGTGTTTTAGGTTTAATGCTAGTGTCCAAACCCTATAAATGATCAAATTTAAAAATATTTTGACATGTATTGATTGGCCTATTTGTCTTAATTAACCCTCCCATGAGATAACTTAAAAAGGTCTAGTATAAATACAAATCAAAGACCACTCATTATCATTGAGTGTAAATCAAACACACATATATCTTATATCAAGCAAAATCACCTCTCAAACTTACAAAACTACCTTATTCTTTCTTATTTCCAAATAAATAATAGGAGTAGTATTCTTCCAAGTCTAAATCACTCAAAGAGAAGCCAATGGGTTGTATTTGTCAAGTTATAAGCTAGATCACTACATACACTTGCATATAGAATATTGCACAATTATTCAACACAAGCCCACATGAGGGGGATAACTAATTTAATTTTAGGCCCTCTTCAAATTATTATGATCGAGAGGTATTTGAGGTCAACTTGACTTCATTTGATCCCACTAACTCATGTTTTATAAGGTGGCATGACCTAATTGGATAACTTAGAGTTTTGATCTACACATTAATATCCATAAGTTGTGTACACAATATAAAAATACAATTTGCAAGGTGAAAAGGAACCCCAATAGGTGGAATTACCAAAAAAATGACCTATATTATGTACAAGATAAAAGCATCAATTTTTAGACAAAATTGTCAATGTTAGTGTCCCTATTTAAATGGTAGTGTCTGGGTTGATAAAGAGATTATTTATGTAATCAAATTTGATGAATCATAACTGAGCATCACCCTAATTATTTATGCATCAACACTTCCATACCTACTTTTAGATCATTCAATAAGATAAGTATTATTCTTTCTTCATGTTTAAGTAATCAAATTACTATTTGGGATTGTATTTTCTATATTTAGCATATTTCTAGAATTTAGCACTATATTAAAATATATTATGATTTTTAATTATTTAATTGCCCTACTTATAGAATAACTTAGCCATTATTTGATTAGGTTATTCTACTTTACCCTTATTTCTAAAAAGGGTTAAACACAAAAAATTTATGAAATAAAATGATATATTATTTCATATCATGTTTAAAGAATGGACTTTCAGATGTAATATGCTCATATAGACATGAAATGCATCATGATTTCTCTTTTATTATTCATATGGAATATATGACAAAAGAACATACTTACATAGAATGAGGATTTCTAAAAATAATAACACATACTTGTTGACCATTTTTTGCCCAAGAGGCCAAAAAATTGGTCCCCTTCTGTCCTTGCTGTTCTAGGCCATTTCATTTTTTGATTTTGCATGAATCTGTCCATTTCTATAGACTCTGTAGAATTTCTACGAACTCTGCAGGTCCATTTTCTATGGACTCTGCAGGTCTATTTCTACGGACTCTATAGGTCTATTTCTACGAACTCTACAGGTGAAGTTTTTATAGATTTTGTAAAGAAGTTTTTCTACATACTCTGCAAGTTAGTCTTTTGGTGCATGAAGAATCAATTTAGAGAGTGTTGGGTTTTACAAGGCTTCTTCAGGCTCTTGTCTGAAGAAATTCACAAGGAAGGTTGGCATCATTGAACCATTGAACCGGTTTAATTCATTGGTTCAATCAGCAGGTTCAATGCATTGGTTTAATGCCTTGGTTCAATCGGATGGTTCAATCACTTGGTTCATTAGATGATTCAATGAGCTTGGTTCAATGCTCAGTTTAAAGGCTCAACTCAACAAATGTTTGAACAATTGAACCGGTTCAATGAATTGGTTCAATAGTTGGTTTAAAGGAGAAGTTCAACGCAAAGTTCATCAGCAGATTCAATCAAATGGTTCAATGCCTTGGTTCAACAAATGTTTGAACCGTTGAACCAATTTAATGGATTGGTTCAACAGTTGGTTCAAGCGAATGGTTCAAAGGCTTGGTTCAATAAGGAGTGGTGCACAGTGTTGAACCATTGAACTGTTAAACCATTTTTGGTTCAATCGGTCAGTTTAATGACAGTTCAATTGGGCAGTTCAAAGGAGTGTCCCAAAAAGTAAAGGACAAGTTCCCTTACGAAGGGTAGTTCTGGGTTCAAGAGCCCTTGCAGAGGGCAGAGAATGCTTCAAAGAGAAAGTTGCAAAGGATGATTTCTTTCAAAAATATTTCTAAGGCAACCGGTAGAGGTAAGGAAGAAACCCTTCAGACTTTTGTCTGAAGGATTTCCTTCAGACAAAAAGTCTGAAGGGATTCAAAAAAGATCGTGACCGAGAAACCCCAGAAAAAATGCCCGAAGGAATTTGCCAAGGATGGTGACATCCTGGAAGCCATCAATTTTAAGGAGGCAGATTAGCCATTGTTTTTTAAGTGATGACGGGCACACATGCGTCAATTTTAAGGTAGTGAAATATCCATTTGTTTTTGAATTGCCTGAGTGCCAACCATGAAAGGAGCCTAAGGAACGCAGTGACCCACCTGAAGACTATCCCTAAGGGATGGAGTAGAAAGAGACAAAACTAGGATGAGACAAGGCAAGAAATGAACAACGCAGTTCAAGTGGCAAAGAGGAGGTGAGTTATTGCCAGATGGTCACCAAACGGTGTGGCTTATTTTTCTTCCAGTTTGCATTTATAAGTAGACAAGCTACATAAATGCCTTGAAAAGAGCAGTCTATTTTTAAAAAGAGGCACGGCCATGTTTTCACATTAATATGGAATGCCAAAGTCAAAGTAGGAACTAACAATCAAACGCCTCCCTCTTCCCAAGGCTCAGAGCGCACATGGGCTAGCTTGCAAAAAGAGTGCCAAAGTCTATCACAAAAATCACCAAGTTCTCTTCCTCTCTCTATATATTGAAAATCCTCTCATTTGAGAAAGGGATCCACTCTCTTAGCCTTAAGGCAAAACTCTGCCCAAAAATCTCTCAAGCTTGTAAGGCAAAGCTACCAAATTTTACCTTGAATCAAGACTTAGCATTTTTACCTCTATCTGGACTTGCCCTTTAAATTATATGTCTGTGTTCTTCTTTTGTGTTAAGTCATTATCTTTCATGCTTTTCAAAAATTGATTATAGCATGTCTAGTGCATTTTGAAGTCTCTTTTCTATAGGTCTGCTAGAAGTGTCTACAGCAGGAATATAGGTGCATGTGAATAGGTTGCCTAAGTGTGTTGTAGAGCACCTTTGGTATTTCATTCCTCCCTATATCTCTATGGACCCTTGACTCACTGAAACAAAAGAGTTTCCCACATTAGATGAAGTGTATGTGTGTTTCTTCCTGGTGAAAAGTGTATGTTCAAGCTTGAGTGGATCAAACTTTTTTGGTGTATCACCTTTTCATTTTTAGGCTTAGGTTCTATTTTCAACATCTCTCTCTCTCTCTTTTCATCCCCCCCTTTTTCATTTTATTTGTTAGCAGTAGGAGAAACTAGGGCCTAAAAGATACATCAGAGGGAGCTAGCCCTTATCTAGAGACTCTCCCCTCCAACTTCAATGGTCCCACATGCGAGAGGGGAGTTTCCATTATTACATGTGGAAGGGCGGGAGTTAGGTGTCCTGCCGCGGTTGTAATCCATTATGTCAACAATTTTTGGCAAGCCCAGTGGGACCAACTAAGACAAGTTTTGTCCAAAGAGTTGAAGAATTTTTGGTGTGTTCTTCAACCAACCAGCCTTTGGAGGCTTTTGCATCAATACCAATGGAAACTCTAAGTTAATTAGCTGGTTAAGTAGGCTGGTGCCATCAAAAATCACATTTTTGTATGTATAATTCCTTTACACAAAATCATGGACCTTGTATTCCTTCATATAACTACGATCAAGCTCCAAATATTTAGGGAATCCCCTCAAGTAGCTCTCCTATTTGCCCTTCAATGATAAGGGAGGTGGCACTGGAGTTTGAGAAGTAGGTAATGGAAATCGATAGATTAGATGAGTAGTATGATTATCAGTAGGAGCTGATGTACAAAGAGGCGTGTTTGTTCAGGCAATCTCAAGCCTTGCAATCCATGGAGGAGGGGGTAGTAAAATGGAGGAATCCATTAATTCAAGGTATTTAGCCTTACATGCCCCCTCCTATCCTAAAGAAAGCCCCCTCTTGTGCACCAAATCCTTTCTACTAGATGGCACTTGCTCATTTTGGCTCATACAATGCATCAATCAACCTTGCTCTTGACCCCATGTGCCTAGCCTTCAAGCATCAAAGGGAACTAGAACAACCTCCCATGGAGATGAACCTTCTAAACTCCTTAGATCATGAATCTTCTTTTGGGGGAAACTTTACGAACCAGCACATCTCTCTCAAAGCTGCTCTTACTCAACATGATGATGCTGGTGACCTCCAAGAAAGACTCTTTCAGGATAATCTAGCCAAGCAAATTGAATATTTAGAGGCTAGGATGAGACTACTTAGAGAAGGAGAGATGGAACTTTCAGACCTCGTAGAGGAGCCCTAAGACCTTGGAGAAAACAAAGTTGTTACCTGTTCACAAGAGCATTTTTCCAATTTTGAGATCCTGAACTGGAAGAAAATAGTAGAATCATGGGGCAGGAAGGAGGAAAAAAAGGTTTTGCTCAAAACCTTGAAGAATATGAGGTTGATCCTACTCATGATGATGCTAGTGACCTCCAAGAAAGGCTCTTCCAAGAGGATATGGCTAGAATAATTACAGAGTTGGAATCTAAAGAGAGATTCCTCAGCTAGTGTATGATGGATGATTCAGACCCAATGGCACATTTCATGTCTAAACACACCCCATCTACACACTTCCAAGAGAGTTATAAGGCCACACCTGATGTTGATGAAGTTATATCCAAATGGAAGGAGGAGAATCATTCGATTCTAGCTCAAGGACTGCCTCCTCTTCCACATGGTCTTTTCACTTCATCCCTTTTCAAGGAGGAACCTGTTCTACGAAGGTGAGTGAGGAAGAAAAGATCCAATTTGTAGCTCTTCAGGAGGCTATCATGAGTGACAATGAAGAATAAATCATCATCAATGCCCCTTGTGAAAACTTCATCAGCAATGGAGAGGACGCAGGTCACACGTACATGCAAATGTTCTAGCAATACGAAGAGGAACTTAAGCATGGTGAGCTCTCTCCCCCTTTTTTTGATAAACTTCCTTGTTGCTTCGATGAGGAGGATGACTACACCAAGGAGCCTGAGTGGGAGGAGGATTAGGAGAATATCTTTAAACAACTATAGACTTTGATCCTTGAGCAAGAAAAGGAGAGGCTGGTATTCCTTGAGGAAAGCCTTGAAGAAGAAATCTTTGAACAAAGAGGTGATGTTCTGTGGGATGAGCAATTAGTTTTTGATTCTATTTCAGACATCACAATAGTCACCCTTCTTCAAGAAGGAAAAGAGGGAGTAGAGGATGAGTTTGGCAGGATCTCCAATGAAGCAAAAGGGAACAAGTCAAACCATGATGCATTGCAAGGGAATCATGCACAACAAAGGGCTTATGGTGATGAGCCAACAGCCACAAATTTCTTGGTGATATGCACTAGCATGAAGGACCAACATTCAACAAGCTTCCAAGAACAAAAGGAATACATGTATGTTGGAAGCATGTTCGATTTTGATCCACTCGGATATAGGCCAATCCAGGTGACAGGCAAGGGGAGCAAGTCACCAACTCTCCATTTCATTCAGCCACTTGCCTGGCACCATAAGTTTCCTTGCCAAGGAGGGGACTTAAGAAGTTTTCCCTTTGATCTAGGAGGGAGGCAAATATTCTTAGTTAGTTGTATATAGTAGTTTGCTTTCAATTTATTTTCTTGCTTTCCCTAAGTGTAGTTTGCACAGGTAGTGTTTTTAGCCTTGTGTGTGTTTTCCCTTGTGTCTAGGGTAAAAAGCTTCGTGTTTTATTCTTGGATCTTTTAGGCTATTGCTAACCTTTCTTCAAAGTTGCATTCTGAATATGTGTGCAATGGACTACAAGGCAACTAGTCTCTAAGCATAGCAGGCATGCTTCCCTTGGGAGTCACCAATTTGTTGACCATTTTTTGCCCAACAGGCCAAAAAATTGGTCCCCTTTTATCCCTGTTATTCTAGTCTATTTAATTTTTTGATTTTATATGAATCTATCCATTTTTACGAACTCTACAGAATTTCTATGGACTCTGTAGGTCCATTTTCTATGAACTCTGTAGGTCTATTTCTACAGACTCTGCAGGTCTATTTCTATAGACTCTATAGGTGAAGTTTTTATGGATTCTGCAAAGAAGTTTTTCTATGGACTCTACAGTTTAGTCTTTTGGCACATGAAAAATTAGTTCAGAGAGTGTTGGGTTTTACAAGGCTTCTTCGGGCTCTTGTCTAAAGAAATTCACAAGGTTGGCATCATTGAACCATTAAACCGGTTCAATGCCTTGGTTCAATCGGTAGGTTCAATGCATTGTTTCAATGCCTTGGTTCAATCGGATGGTTCAATCACTTGGTTCATCAGACGGTTCAATGAGCTTGGTTCAATGCTCAGTTCAAAGGCTCAGCTCAACAAATGTTTGAACTGTTGAACCAGTTCAATGAATTGGTTCAACGGTTGGTTCAAAGGAGAAGTTCAATGCAAAGTTCATCAGCAGGTTTAATCAAACAGTTTGATGCCTTGGTTCAACAAATGTTTGAACCATTAAAATGGTTTAATAGATTGGTTCAATGGTTGGTTCAAGTGAAGAATTCAAAGGCTTGGTTCAATAAGGAGTGGGGTGTAGTGTTGAACTGTTGAACCATTTTTAGTTCAATCAGTCGGTTCAACAGCTTAGTTCAATCAGGCAGTTCAAAGAAGCATCCCAAAAAGTGAAGGACAAGTACCCTTATGGAGGGTAGTTCTGGGTTCAAGAGCCCTTGTAGAGGGAAGAGAATGCTTCAAAGAGAAAGCTGTAAAGGATGATTTCTTTCAAAAATATTTCTAAGGCAGTTGATAGAGGCAAGGAAGAAACCCTTCAGACTTTTGTTCGAACGATTTCCTTCAAACAAAAAGTTTGAAGGGAATCACAAAAGATCGTGAGTGAGAAAGCCTGTAAAAAAGGCCCAAAGGAATTTGCCAAGGATGGTGACATCCTGGAAGCCATCAATTTTAAGGAGGCAAATTAGCCATTATTTTTTAAGCAATGACATGTGCACGGGCATCAATTTTAAGGCAGTGAAATAGCTATTTGTTTTTGAATTGCCTGAGCACCAACCATGAAAGGAGCCCAAGGAATGCAGCGACCCATCAGAAGACAGTCCCTGAGGGCTAAAGGAATAGAAAGAGACAAAACCAAGATGAGACAAGGCAAGAAATGGACAAAGTAGTTCAAGTGGCAAAGAGGAGGTGAGTTATTGCCAGATGGTCACCAAACGGCGCAGCCTATTTTTCTTCCAATTTGTATTTATAAGTAGACAAGCCATGCAATTGCCTTGAAAAGAGTAGTCTATTTGTAGAAAGAGGTGTGGCCATGTTTTCACATTAATATGGAATGCCAAAGTCAAATCAGGAACCGAAAATCAAACGGCTCCCTCTTCCCAAGGCTTAGAGCACACATGGGCCAGCTTGAAAAAAGAGTGCCAAAGTCTTTCCTAGAAATTTCCAAGTTATCTTCCTCTCTATATATATTGAAAAGATTCTCATTTGAGAAAGGGATCCACTCTCTTAGCCTTAAGGCAAAACTCTGCCCAAAAATCTCTCAGGCTTGTAAGGCAGAGCTGTCAGATTTACCTTGAATCAGGACTTAGCATTTTTATCTCTATCTAGACTTGCACTTTAAAGTATATGTCTATGTTCTTCTTTTATGTTAAGTCATTATCTTTCATGCTTTTCACAGATCAATTATAGCATGTCTAGTGCATTGTGAAGTCTCTTTTCTGCAGGTCTGCTAGAAGTGTCTACAGCAGGAATATAGGCGCATGTGAATAGGTTGCCTAAGTGTGTCGCAGAGCACCTTTGGTAGTTCATTCTTCCCTGTATCTCTACGGACCCCTAACTTACTAAAATAGAAGATTTTCCCATGTTAGATGAAGTGTATGGGCATTTCTTCCTGGTGAAAAGTGTATGTTCAGGCTTGAGTGGATCAAACTTTTTTGGTGTATCACCTTTTCATTTTTAGGCTTACGTTCTATTTTCAGCATCTCTCTCTCTCTCTTTTCATCCCCCCCTATTTTAATTTATTTGTTAGTAGTAGGAGAAACTAGGGCCTAAAATATACATCAAAGGGAGCTAGCCCTTATCTAGAGACTCTCCCCTCCAGCTTCACCAGTCCCACAAGTGAGAGGGGAGTTTCCATTGTTGTGTGTGGAAGGGCGGGAGCTAAGCATCCTGCCCCAGGTGCAATCCACTACATCAACAATACCTAAGTGAAAATTTCCTATGGGGTGATATATTTTACATTCAATGGCTATCTAAATGGCTAAATATATTGATTTTCATATGGACTTTGATATAAATAAAAAAATACGTACACTTTAATAGAGAGTCATCATCTCCAACATATTCAATATTATTTCATGATAGAAACCCTACTTCTAGTCATTATGAATCCTTAATATGCAAAAGAGTTAGAGATAACATTACTCCAACTAAAAAATCAAATTATAAAACACATGTACCAAACTTCCACATAAATGGAATGTTATTACAATTAAAATATAAAAATATGGAATTTATAGAGCAATTCCATTTATCAACAATTATGGTGAAAGCTTATTCAATCTAGTAAATTTCTTATCTAAAAAATAATTTGGCATGTAATCTCTTCGATGCTATATGGCACTATCATTTTCTAATGCATTTTTTACAATGGACAAATATGTAGTGGAATGTTTTCAACTATGCAAATCAAAATTGACAAAAAATAACACTAAAAACATTTTAGACTAAAAAGAATCTATATATATATATATATATATGGTCTAACTACCCAATGAAAAAGGTAGAATAGAAGGTGTAAAATTATGATTTTATGACTTTCAAACATTTTAGAAGCTAAAATTCAAATATGGTAAACAACAAGCAAAAATATTGTTAAAGTATATACTAATTTTCTTAAAACCAAAAAAATAATATAATTTCTTTCAAAATAGAGTCAATGCATATTCACTATGAGCCATTAAAAATAATTAGTAAACAATCAATTTTGGGCCATTTTTCTCATGTGTCTATCCATTCATTTAAAAAAATGTGTTTGTCAAATGTAAATAAAATAGACAAAACTAATTCAATACACACTGAAACAAATGTGGAAACTACTGCTATAATAATGTTATCTTCAATTAAAAAAGTAATTAAAAATAAATAAAAAATTGAACCATAAATCAAAAACATTATATTGTTTAGATAAATAAATATGTGAACAAAAAGTAATGTCATGCGCTATAGAAAAATGCAATGACAAAGTTGACAAAATGAACATTGAACAAGTTTCAATGCTTAAAATAATGAAAAATAAAACATACGACACTGACACACCACATACAATATAATGTAAAACAAAAAATATATCATTTCATTGTCAAAGAGAAATGATATGTAAACTAAAAAATAATGAACATGAATTGCGAGTAAAAATTGATAGAGTAGGAAAACAATTAAAACATACTTAAAAGTAATTAAAGACACACCTGCGTATGCTTTTTCACTTCGTGAATGCCTACACTTTAAAAATAACCTAATTTACATTGATAACACTATTTTTTTACATTTTTTTCTTCAATTACTATTGATTCAAAATTTGAGAAAAAAATAATAAGACAAAAGATATGCAAACAATACAAAACTTCTCTTGAAAATGAAAAACTTCATATGTTTGTCATTCTTTTTTAGATAATAAGAAATAAAATAATAGAATAAGTTCACAAGCTAAGTTCTCTAGAAGAAATACTAGTTTATATGTTTATGGATTTTGTACAAATAAGATAATTATATATAAAAGAGTACAATTAGGACTCATAAATGTTCCTATAGATTTTGACCATGTTCAAAAAGCATTTCTTAGAAAAAATATAAAGGAAATTCAAAAAATTGCAATTAAAGTGAAACAAAAATTTGATTATGAAAATACATATATAAGAGGAAATATTAGGCCCACATGTGTCATGAATGCATTGGCCAAACTTTTGAAAATGCCATTATACATGTAAGAAAAGGTCATAATTGAAAATTATTGGCACCATATGTTTAAAAATGGAACTATCCAAATAACAAAAGGCACTGATAGTGTATAAGTGTTTTTAACTTTTATAACATTTAGTAAATGTAAATCCTAGGTTGTTAAAAGGCTAAGTATAAGAAAATTTTGAGATAAATACTAGAAATAGTAATTTGACAAGTTCTTTCCAAAATAGTAAAGATGGTGAGAAAGTGTACTTATCTAGAATAAAGAAGGCATTTTTGTAAATCAAGAGACTGGAATAGGTTTGGAGATCAACCAAACATCTTTTATTTTATGATTTTAGTTGAAAATATGCTTTGGATAAGAGCACCCTTATAAGGATAATAGTTCCAATGGCACTAGTGTCCAATTAGGGTGCTAGTGTCCTTATGTAGAAGACATGTATGAAACCTTTAGAGATGTTGTAGGAGGGTTTTAGAGACCTTTAGGTGATTCTTTGACTCTTGGAAGTTCATATGTGTCATTATTTTGTATGGATATCTTTAAAAACCCTAATAAACACCTCTATAAATGAAACAACAATGAGATCAAAATCAAAATAAAGGGAAAATTTAGGTTATGGGATATTATGATCATGCAAGATAGAACCCCTATTGTCCTAGCCATTGCCTACATTAAAACCAATGCTAGGGGTCTTAGATGGGTCGATGCACAAAATTAGGGGATAGCAAATATGACATTCCCCCAACTTCCATTTTTTTTTATAAAGGGCATACACCTTTATTTTTAAAGTGTGGAGGCTCTGGCTTATGCTCGAGCCTCAAGGGTGTGTGCCCTTTTCAAAAGGTGTACGCCCTTTGAAAAACATAAAAGGCATATGCCCTTTTAATTTTTTCATTTCATTTTATTGCTGCAAATCAAACCTGTGAGCTTTTGACAATTTTTTTTCTCTTCACATTTCTCTTGTAGATCCCACATGCATGCTTTGGATTTGCATCCCGCCAATGGGATTCAAAATTTGGGTTGCTACCTAAGTTATGTTGATTTTTAAATTTTAATTTTTCCATTTATATTTATATTTATTGATGCAAGTAGTTTTTTCATTTTAGGTTTGCATTAAATTCTCTTACATTGCCTAAAAAAACATGTATTTCTATTTAAATCTAGATACACAAGTTCGATGGATCCATTGCATGAAGAAAAAGTTAGACAAAACCTTGAATAGTTTGATTTTGCACAAGAAGTTCAATTGTATAAATAATACAATTCAAAACATCAAAAATTATAAATAATCATCAATGGTTTACATCACTCCTCCATTGGTAATGCACACATTTCACTTGCCAATACACTATAGAATTTTTTTAATGAAGTGGGAAAGGTAACTTTTCAACTTGATGCAATGTTGCATCAAAAAGAGGCCATGACACAATTTTATTCTAACAACTTGTCATATGAAGATGTTAAGAAAAAATAATAAAAGAATTTTTGTGCACTTTATTTGTTAAGCCTAGAACCAACTAACCTCCATCGATGAATTGTAAACATATTAATATTGATTGGTCTGTTCATGAGGAGATGAAAAATAACTTTTAGGATAGGCGGTGGATGGTGTTTGATGAGCCTCCATGTAATAACAATGAGGTTCGATTATACTTTTTAAAAAAATTGTATTATTTGTGATGCAAGAAATTTTAAACTATTTTGACATGAAGACCTCTCAAATTAGGGGAAGTGGGTCTTCATTTGATATACCTAGTGCTAGGTGAGACCAAAATCATCATAATCAAGCTCTGAGAAATAAATAAACAATATCATATGCCTTTATTCCTAACAAATTTCATCATAACATACAAATGGACACCCTTAAGGTGGTTATGAGTCTGACATAAATTATGATTGAGCATGATATGCATACATTCAAGACTTCTACTCAACCTACAGGTGGTACTAGTGGTGTTGGTGGTAGTGGTATTGGTGGTGGTGGTTTTGGTGTTGTTAGTATAGGTGTTAGTGTCCCTCCTCTTACTCACGTTATAGTTCATGTGCATCACTTCATATCATGTGGGAGGAAGTGTATACGACCTCTTATTTAGGTGCAACATACATAGAGTACATTTATGGAGACTAGCATGCTAGAGCATATGCCACCTATAGATGTTTTAAGAGCTCAAAAAACTATCTGTCAGAGTATATGCCACATGTAGATGCTTCAGCAATGCATGACACTGGCATGCTAGACACTATATCAGATGTACTAGCTTCACTAACTCTTATTAGAATATGTTACCCTATTGTGCAAGAGTTATCAACTTCTCCATCTATATTTGATACACATGTTTAATTTTAATTATAGTTTGTTTATGTTTATAAAAGAATATTAAAATGTGTTTACTTAATTGACTAATTTATTTGACTGAACTTGTTATTTGTTGATTGTATAGATGATTGGTGATATTTTGGATAGCTAAGTAGGCCTTAACTCTATTGCAGAGGCCACAATTGGCACAGGTGTACCCTATATGTAGATTTGGAAATTTTTAAATTACATGTTTATTCATGTATGTTTATTGTCTTTTGAATAAAAAAATATGATTTAAGATATATATTATAGTCATAGATTTTTATCATGTTCATTAGATTCACACATTATTCATTTATTGGTTTTATAGATGATGAGGGATGTTATGGGTACCCCTCATGGATGAGAAGAAGGTTTTGATGATGCTATAGCTACACTTGAGGATCTATTATCTCCATAGCAAGTCATGATTCAGGGATGGAAACTAGTGAGAACACATTATAAAATTGTTTTTAACTTTAATCATTGATATTTTATGTCATATTTACATAATTGTATGCACATCTAGATCTAACGATATATGTATGCTCCATAAGATTCCCCATCACAGGTGTATATGTGGTTTCATAGCCCTAGACAACCATTTAGATGGAATATAGTGAGTTTAGAATCATTTTACAAAATTTTATTCTTGAAAAAATTATCATTTTCAATGTATAATTTTAATGCATTAATTTTTATATTTAATATGTTGTGTAGACACAATAATTTTCAGAGGTTATGGATGAAATAAGGGATGACTCACATGCTGAGAAGATAGTCTCTCCTCATATTCAGGCATTGAACACCTCTGACTCTATGTTTATGCCAATAAAGTACAATTTATTTGGAGGTAATTAGGAGTAGGAGAGCTAATTATTGTGCAAGGGGTCTAGTTGTAGGCACAATCAATTTTGTATGTTGATATGGCCCAAATTGTATGCCTATATGGTGCATTTTATCTATGTACATGTTATGATCTACATTTTTTCTTGATATATTTCCTATTATTCATGTTAAATTATGACATAGAACTTTGCATATACACATATATATTATTTGACAATAAGATTCCTTTACCTATGCATATTTTCTATTTTGATCATTTAATGTTTACACATATTATTGGTTAATGATCATTATTAATTCATATGGGGATAAAAAAATACACATTATTCTCTAAATTAGGTGCTTCATCATTATGTATGTTTTAAATTTACATGTGATATTTACTATTTATTTGTTTCATTTTCATTTAATTACATGTCAATTTGCAATTATGATGTAAGTGGACTTGTGATCAATTTCATACATGTAAACATTATAAGTTGTACTTGATCATAGTTTTTAGGAGGTTTAGTGATGTAGGAGAAATTTACTATTTACTTGTTTCATTTAGATTTAATTACATATCAATTTACAATTATGATGTAAGTAGACTTGTGATCAATTTCAAGGATGTAAATATTATAAGTTGTACTTGATCATAGTTGTTAGGTCTAGTGATGTAGGAGCAATTTACTATTTACTTGTTTCATTTACATTTAATTACATGTCAATTTTCAATTGTGATGTAAGTGGACTTGTGATTAATTTTAGGGATGTAAATATTATAAGTTGTACTTGATCAAAAAATTTAATATGTCTAGTGATGTAGGAGCATCATCCATCATGGTGTATATAGTGTGTTTTTGGTAATAAATAGCCTTACATGGATTCAAGTTGTTTGTAATATCTCAATTAAGGGGTGTTTATATTTTCCATTAAAAATTGAATTAAAATTTATAATAATGAGTATTTTATGTTCTTGGAAAAATTCACAACCTATTAAAGGTGCATGACTATTAGAAAGGCTCATTTATGTTCTTGTGGTCTCAAAATTCATAGTAATGTATCATAATACATGACTTAACATTGAATTTATTATGTTTGATGTCTTATGATGTAAATTAAAAACAAATACCTTATTTAAATGGAACATACACTTACATTAGACATTCACCTAGCTCTGATCTCTGATTTTAATCTCTTCTCTACTTGGTTTGATCCTTTGCATGGATAGCAAGTCCTTTACTTCTCGCTTAAATACCATTTCTCATTATCAACTTCACTACATTCATAAACTTCTTTTCCACATATTCCTCTTCTCTCTACAAGACATATCACCTTTATATCCTTCTACACCCTCTCCTCTTATGCTCAACTCTACACTCTCAAGCTCCTTTAGGCCTACTCTTAGGCTTGATTCACTTTGATCTAGGTTTTTAGTTATATACCTCCTTATTGATCATGAAACTCATCATCCTTTCTTTCAATTTTATCCTCTTTAGTGCAAATATCATCCTCTCACATAAATAGTGAACTCAATAGGTTATTTCATGCATATAATGCATATAATTTTCACTCTTTCTTTCAAGATGTATCAGTCTTTATCTTCCTCTAAATTCTTTCCTTCTTATCATCATCCCCATAATCTCATAATCTAATCTCATAATTATACTATCTAATCTTCCTCTAACCTTACTTATTCTTTATCATAATTTCAAGGACTAAATATCTCATTCATGGTTTAATGACTCTAGACATCCTTCTAGTGTATATAGGGACATATACCTGCTCATTGGATCTCTTACATACATCAAATCCAAAAACACAAAGTTTATGATCAAACAAAAGACATTTTCAAGTAATCATTATACTTATTCAACTCCATGCAAGGTTTTATGATCCAACTCTCTATGCAACCTAGCTAACTCAACTCACTCTTTTGCCAATTAGGTTTCTTGAAGTCTAGTATAATGACACGATTTGGAAAACCATATAATATATACTTTTACTAGTCCAAAACCTCATTAATATTTAATAATTTGATATTTTACACTATATTCCAAGATTTTAAGAATTTTGAAAGGTTAGAAAAAATATATTCCAGTTACAATTTGGAAACCCTAGGTTGACCTTAGATAGTTTGTTTTTTAAAACACTTCACTCACCTTTTAGACCTATTTAAGGTCTATTTAAACTTTCTTCAACTCCTCCAAAAGGTTACAATCCTAGATTTAACACCAAACGTCCATCCAAGGCATATTTACAAAGTTTTGTGCTAATATATGTAGGTTTTGAGACTTCTTAACACCATACTCATCTTTCAAACATTATTTTTTCATTATCAAGATACTATTCATACCTATACACCTTAACTTTCATGTTTCAAAATTTCTCCTTTTCTAGGTCTCCAAAACTACTAAAATCTTACTTCATAGTTTTCTTTTGATAAGAGCAGTAGGGTTTTTTAAGATAAATTATCCTAAAACTCCTATTACTCACTCCCAAAACCTCTAAATCACTTATATACTTATCCAATAGTTTATATACATCATATCCTATCTCTCCTCAAAATTTGAGAGCATTTGACTAGATAAATCACAAGATACAAGGCTTTTAGAATGGATTAGGGTTTCATGGCAGCCTACAGACCAAGAGCACCTAAAAAGGTCTTATTTGAAGTTGGAAACATTTTAAACCCTTTTTATTTTCCAAAATGTTTATAATAACCCCTTACACCTTAATCCACAAGCTAATAATCTTGACCAATAACAAATGCCTTCAAAATACCAATATTTTAATATTATAGCAGACATATATTACCCTACCTAGCTTGCAAACATTCCAAAAAGGATTCAACATTTAAACTACACACAATACATGAAATTATGAATGTTATATTGTCTTATAAACTCCCTTTATCATTATTATATTAGTTTATTTGGCATAAACATTCTCAATAATGTTAAATCAACACCCTCTTACAATACTCCAACTCTTCTCTCATGCAATTTCAACTCTTTATATGTTATAATATATTTGGTGCATTTGATGAATTAAATGCATATAAGGTAATTCAAAGATTTACCAAGCTTTCAGTGCCCAAATTTAGTTAATATCCTCCTCTAAATTTTTTTTAATGTTTCAAGAGAACTTTGAGGGATATAGATAAGACATCAGCTCTAACACATGCACAGGTGAGTCCTTTAAGAAATCCTGAGATGATTTTATCTAACTCAAGATGGGTGAGATGTGGCAATGAGGTTTCTATCACAACAAAATCTCTCTTAATAGGCCAAAATTTACCCAACAGGGGCCTATATTATGAA